>JAUMGZ010194474.1:0-23887 GCA_032359645.1 Pododesmus macrochisma | reverse complement strand
TATAACCATGCGTTTTTAACGCATGGTTTACACATGGTTTACGCATGGGAACCATGCGTGGCATTTTTACGTGTGTAGCTATCTAGGTCATCGAGACATCAAGACCTTCCTAACACGATGAGCAAAGAAAACATCTAAATAGTGTTATACGACAACATGACACAACTATATGTGAGAAATGTTTTACGTGAAGTCGAAAAATAAAATCTAATCAAAGCATGTACTTGACTGCCGGACAACAAAACCCCGTCAAAGATGACATGACACAATACTTGCTGTAAGGTCCCTATCTTTGAGAGGTTGACAGCTCTGATCCCGTTAACTGATTTTACCACATCATTGAAATCGTTGAATGGACATCCTGAGCACGTCTAAGATTCAATAAGCATAATGTCAAATGCATTTGTATGCGTAGTTAAATTTGCTTTTAGATATGTGTCGCCTGTTTATTCGGTCGTCTGTTCCGCTGAATTAGATTCATATTTCTGCAATATTAATGAAAATGTTTTTTTCTGTTTCTACATCTTTGTTTTTCATCATCTTGGATTGATCTTCTATACTTTAGCAAACGTCGTAAATTATATTGACATCACTGTCTTTTTGTGAGGGAACTAGCCATTTAAGATTGCATAGTGAATAGACTTTTTTGACGCAATGCCTCTGAAACACAAATATAAACAACATATCTACATCAGAACACTGCAATAGAAACCAATGTCTTTCAAAATACATCGCTTACCGATCTTAATAATAAGGTGTAAACAAACTAAAAGAAAACTGTATGTTAACAGGGAATTACGACCAAGGAACACGGCAGCATATTCCAAAACGAAAAGTTATTGGGTACAAACAGCAGTTCAGTGCAACCTGCTCAAGCTATCACCACTAGAATGAGACAACATGTACACAAAGACCACTAAAAGCAGGACCCTCGAAATTTAATTCCACTTACGTTTACCTGTACTTAAAGACCACCTCCGTATAAAGACCACTTATTTTGGCCACATGTGTGGTCTTTGTAGACAGGTTTGACTTTACAATTTATTTGCAGAAAGGCGATGCTTAGAGGAAACAAAGGCTTGTAAGTTTCTGCCCTGTCGTGTTTTCAATAGTGAAACATTGTGCTACTTTTTATTTGAATTTTATTTCTTCACTATTCTTTTCACATATTTATATAAGTATTTATATATTCAAATGTACTTTAAAAATTATATTTCCATTGAAATATTCACAAATGGTTAATGTATGTATATGTTAAATACCAAAAATAAGGTCTCTCTCTCTCTCTCTCTCTCTCTCTCTCTCTCTCTCTCTCTGAAAAATACCAATTTATTTATTCAATTACTTCTGTGTGGCACATTAGGGTGTTGATAAAGTGCTATTTAGAAAAGCACGAAAATAATAAAATGAAATTTAATTGATTTAAAAAGATGGATGACTTGAATCAACAGAACAAAAGTTCGTGACCAACTAATAATTACTATCATGGTGTACTGCATGTGTGGTTGGTATGAATATATGTTATTAAACACAGAGGTGTATCAAAACTATAATAGTTATGGAACTGCCAGGAGTTGCACTATTTTACTACAGAAATGGTCAGTAAACATCCAAACAAAAAAGGGTTTAAGATATTCGCAAATCAACAACGACAGAAATGACAGTAGGATTTGACCGGGTGTCCATGTCCAAAAAAATACGTATATAACATATATTCAGAAAATCTCTGAAATAGGTACCCCGGTATGTTCACGAAAAAACGTTGAATACGAACACTCGACGACAACAATATCAAAAAAAGTATAGTCAGTAAGTCCACGTAAATAATAAAATAAAGGGAAAACGGGAGAAGTAAAACAAATACAACAATACAATGTTTAAAATTGAATCACAAGATCTCTATTAAATCTAAAAGTGATACCAGTTGTCCGTAAAGTAGTGACATTTTCTGCTACATATATGTCATCTGTCTGTCGTGATGGTTCCGTGTCAGTTCGGCGTGGGAGAACTTATATAACCTCATGTTTTATGAATCCAAATTGTTGATATACACCTTGCCAACAATCGCGAATTACTTTTATACGGTTCGCCAGTTATGGACGATGCTAACAATATAAGAGTATGCAGTGCGGTCCAATATTTCATCGAACACTCGGGAAGATTCAGGTAGACAGCATGCATGCACGAAACTATATATATGTATATTGATTTGTATTATTTGCCATCATGTGTTTATTTTCTGTTTTTGTAAATTATTTCTTTAAGGAGAAGACCTAGTAAGTTGAAATAACTTGTGTCTGATCCTTTTGCTGTGTTATACTTGGCAATAAAATATGGTTAAACTATAAAGGGTCAATGATTGTATTCGAATTGTGAATGTCCTTAGATGCTTGTTTATATTTAATATGCTTCAGAAGAATGGGATGAAATGCTCTTCAATATTGCAAAAAGTGGTTGTCCTTTAAAAATGCAGTGAAAACAGTTACATATCAATAGAAGTCTAAACGTATATACGATATACTTTTACGACATTTTGTAGTCTATATATTTCCGCTCAACCTCTCAATGTTTATAGAAAAGTAAATAAAAAGCAACTTCGACATTAAAAAGACATAAATCAATGGACATGCGCAACTACAAAGAAATATTTTCATAACAAGTATAATTGTGTATTAGTTGTGACAAGTATAATAACTACGTGACTTATTACACAAGCATATAAACTGACTATGTTAATTGGTAGACATGTATCTTTATAAACACTTATTGATCGGTGTTTCATAGTGTGTATACGTTCATTTTGATAAGTGCGTATTTTAATCTAAAAGTCACATACGGAAAACGCTATCAACATGTCCGTTTGCTGTACACCGTCAGTTAATGTATTTTAAACTGTTATATTAGGACACGGTGAGTGCTTACACACACAGTCTACGGACCGTCTTTCTAATTTTGGATCCTGCCGTTATCATTCTTCTGTTCACCTCACCTGACCTAAAATTCAAGTAACTTTGCCTGTAAGTACTACACAATCAAATAACGCCTCATATGTCAATGCATAAGTGTATTCCTTTATTCTCTGCATGACCGCAAATACAATACTTTAGTGTGTGAATGTTTGATAGTATTTTATCTAGATGTCCTAGCTACCGCCTTCCCTACGCTAAATAACAAGAACAAGTGAACCATTCTGTGGACTCGCGTGACCTTTATTTATCATGTTAGCTATAAATAGACTGACGATGCAAATCATGGTTATAAGTGGAGACATTTGTGTTCAATTTGGATAAAATGTTCTTGTACTTGTTGGGGCCGCGGTGGCTTAGTGGTTAAAGTCGCCGACTTGTAATCATAAGCCTTTCTCCTCCTAGTTCGATCCCCGTCCAGGGCGTGCTAGTGTGAGAAAGTTGCCAGTGATTTGCCGTAGGTCGGTGGTTAACTCCGGGTACTCCGGTTTCCTCCACCAGTTAAACTGGCACGTCCGTAAATGACCTTAGCTGTTGATCGGACAATAAGCCCTTAATACAAACAAACAAACCAACCTCGAAAACAACAGAGATGATTTATACAAAACTTACCAGGTCTTAACTTTGTATAGTTGACTCGTGATGATACGATGATGTCTATATCTAAAATGTCTTTCTTATAGTTACACATATCCTTTTTACAACACAGTAATATTGGCAAGTCACGTGACGCACTTTGTGTTTTTGATTCCATGTTTCCTATGTCACTACAAAATTGTTTTTGTTTCACTTCTAAAGAGTCAACACATCCCTGTGTTGTTCGAGTTATGTCCCCTTCATAAATCCAGCGTGAATAACACATTCCCATGGCCGATTTACACATATATCCGGTACTTATGCATTCAGACTCGTTGCAGTAACACCTTACCTCACCTGCAAAGATAAAAAGAGAGTAATACATCAGCATTAGTTAAGAGAAAATGTTCACAGGAAGTTGTTTTATAGAAACAGGAAGTAATTGAATAATAGAAAATCATATTGCTCATCTGAAAGTCTTGAAAGTAAATTAGTTTGCTTTGCAAACATGTCGTCTGTCTTTATGACTGTACTGTATACATATCAAATGTCACTACACTTCTAAAAAAATCATGTATGTATCTCCATTCTAATTCATCTTGTTTCAGATTGAGGGGAAAACATGGCGTGCATTCTTAATATGACATATACTTTGACTAAAATTGATAGTGCAAGTGGCAACCTTAAACATATTGTAGAAAAGAATTTTACATCTGGGAAAACCTTGCTAAACTATTCACGTGTGCAGTGCGTATCTATAGAAGTTTATATCATGGAAATCAATAACATAAATAACCGCCATGCAATATTGTTCTCTTTTATAGCTGCACTGCCTCTTTAATAATAACAAGAAATAACTCAACATTTATTCCTGGTTTTCAACACATGCAACTGCCATAAAACAACGGTGCCATGGCCCTCGACTACACGGTGCCTATCGCGATATGATGATAATACGCCACTTTCTCGTTTTAAAAGGAAGTGCACGCCTGGTCTATGTTGTCGTGCGTTTGAGAGTATTAATACTGATCAGGGTCGTCAGAGAGCTTATAAACACCAACCGCCCCTATGTCGCGAGGAAATGAAGAACTGGGTTCATGCTCGTATTCTGTCTAGAACTGCCTTGTGTACCTCCTATCGGTGTAAAGGGGCGATCTAAGTGAAGGTCTAAATTTAACCAGATGTTCGAATTAGTGTAATTTACTGCTAACGAGCAGATCGTCCCTAGACAGAGACAGATAAAATAGCTGCTAATAGACACAAAAAGAAGCGATGAGATGTACTCATGAATCATGGATTATAAGGCATATACAGCGAGTATATCCATGGATAGTTTTAATTGGTGAACATTTACATACTCACCACACTAAAAACTACTGACTAACATGATATAACTATAGGGATATAGTCTCTTTAAGTTATCTAAGCTTTATAAAGATGTAGATTGAAAAGAGTTACAAATAGAACCTTGAGTTATGATTCTTAATACTTTTAGACCATTATCTTAGAAAGGACAAACATTTCAAAGGAACAAATACATCTCAAAACGATGCTTCGTGTCTGTCAATTAAGAATGTTCATTAAGTCATCATGTTTTCGGTTTCAAAGAAGAAAAGTGCAAAAAAAAAACCTAAAAACCCATAAATACATGCGCATATGCTGTAATTTTTAATCCAAACACTGAATATTTCTTAACAGACTTATCTTTATATGCAAATGAAAAAAACAGTGACTTGAAGTTACGACTTTGCTTGAATACATATAAGAATCTTTTATAACAATTCCGTAATTGTTTGTGACTTTCAATTACGTCAAGTTAGATAAAGACAAAATAAATGGGACTATTCACTACAGTGTTATCAACGCTTCCTTGCCATCACTTCTGCAAACCATCAATCACACAGCGTTTAATATCAGATGAGAAAACATGCGGACAAGTTAATAAACTTCCGATGAGAAATATGGTGCTTACTTTACAGAGAAGACTGTAGTCTGTTTGTACATATTATGGCGAGTCAAATATAATTAAAGATATATATAAGACACAATCTGTTACACACTCCTACGCTCGTTGTGCACTCTATTTGCTATCGGCAGACGGGCTACAATCGGCGTCAGAATTCTGACATTGTTATACACAAGACTACGTTATAGTGGTCAAGTAATTATTTAATACTTGATCTTCAGGACATGTAAAGTAATAGTTGCTCAAAATAGCATTTGTAAGTTTTCATCCTTTTGTTATAACATGCTTTTTACAATGACCGTTTACAATTGTGATTGTTTTGAATGTTTCCTTAATTTGGATTTTCTTTTTAGGATTTTTCATATATTTTTCATGTATGATTAAAATCATTGCTTAAATTATTTGTGCAAGACAAAAGAATACAGATTCAATTACAAATGCAGTGTTGAAGATTCTAAAAATCATTTTTTGATGGACGCAGATACAAAAAGAAGAGACGATAGGGTACGTAAAGGAATATTTTCGATGAGATATAACAAGACAGTGCAAATAATTATTGTTTCAAACAATTATACCCTTCAATAAGCAACGTAAATGTTGTATGTATATCGCTAATTTCGCATCTAGCGACGCGCAAACAAACCAAGCGAGCCGTACGAGTAAGAACCCAGAGGCGAATCAAGGCAACACGAGGTCGACGAACAGACGACAGTAAAATTGACCTCGGAGAAAATTAGTTATAATGACGTAGCACGGCGTCCAGAGGGTCCATCAGTTCTGTTTCAAGATGTCCGATTATCTATCCAAGGGACATTTTGATCTAATATCACCAATATGGCATTGGCGCCAAGATTGAACGCCGTACTAAAACAATTACTCCGAACGCGGACGTTTCATCATTTAGACGATTCCTCAGATAATGTTGGCTTAGTTTGACGTTTTGTGTCTACGTGAAGTCTGTGTCGAGCTGATTGGGGGTCTCCTTCTATCATTCGTTTTCACATTAAGATAACCAAAATAAGATTAGCTAGTTCATATATATATATTTTTTTTTTTTAACTTTGTATACATAATATGATGAGGTGTCTATGAGTACAGTTGAGCTTTACCAATAGAATTTTCTATGCCTTTATCAAAGAAATCAGCCTAACTCTGATGAAGTTTTTTTCCTGTTATTTTAGAAATGAAATATTTCATCACTTACTATATGTTTCTACATTGAATTGGTATATCGTATTAACATTGGCATGACCTCATTTCAATGTATTTGTAATGTTGTAATGGACAATATCATATCCGTTAATCCCTGGGGTCACTGGTCGCTTATATCAAAAGAAAAATAACGTTGGCTGGACATCCTGACGACATTGCCAGCCATCTGTCTATAGTTTAATGCTCGATTTCCCATCAATCAGGCAAAATATACAGTGGCCAGAAAATAGCTGTTTTAACAGTACGCATGAAACAGCCGAAAGATATATATCAGCATGCAGCGGACTTGAAGAAGATAGGGTCGCTGACAGACAATGCCAAAATCTTAGAGGTACTTGAGAGTGAAGAGCGGTAACCATGCTATTCCAGCAAACCTATGAAATTGTAATTGGTTTCGGAAGCAGACGCAGGCATAGAGTCTTCCTGTTTGCTGAATTTGTAAATAATTATCTAATTATTTGCAAAATTTAATAAGTTTTGACTACACTGGGTCACACTTAATTTGTTCTCTTTATAATACATGAAATTTCCTGTATTCCCCACAACTATCATTTTAAATTCTATATATTTCCTTTTGCGTTCGCTAAGTCCTTACTAAAACTGCATGAAGCTAAAGTTTATATAGAGAAAGATACAGCAACATGCACAAGAAGCAAAGTGTGTGTTTTATATAAATATACCCATTGTATATATAACACGAAAGTTTCAGTAAAGAGTATTCCGAAGAGGTCTGTATTTAATTATTAACAACGTGCGTTGCACATAAAATGAAAGTTTGACCCGAATGAGCACTTAGGCTGTCATATTACAAAACAAAATCAAATCAAAATGTTACCAATAATTCACCGCATCACGAGACGTGGAGATAAATAACCCGGATGAAGGAGAAATCGGCAATTGCTGCGGAAGATTTATCAATAGGATCATCGTATCAAATATTTGTAAATGGAATCATTTCAACATAATGAATTTATATGGCATCGGATTTCGTGAATTATCGATAAAGCTTGAACAACAATGGCAGATTGGAAATATTGGGTTTAATCCCGTGATATCGTCTGTTGCGACGAGACAAAATGCAGATACGAAATAATAACATTGAAATTACTGTACATTTGGTGTGTACTTTCAATGAGTTTGTATAGACGTAATATAGTATGCAATTTCATATGAATAATCATCCGCTATTCAAAGTTCTAATGTTACGTTTAACCACAGTTGTTTTGTAAACTTTTGAAACAAAGACCAATGTACACATTTTCACGTCAAAAGACAATTTCCATTATTTTCACATTCGTGATATTCTTCATCAAACAAAAAAGAATAACAAACAACAAAAACAACAATCGTGAACGACTGCGCACCTCATCTTTATTAACAAAGCGTCTGTGGCACCGAGATTAAGATCATCTACATCAATCAGCCGCTTGTGATTTACAGTTGCTTGGCGTCTTATAAGTGGCACTTGCTTTTCAAGAGAGTAAAATTATGAATATGCACAGGAAAATCAGTGAGACCACACAAAAATACTTATCTAGTGAGCGTGCATCATAGAGACAGAGGTAGAGAATCCCGCCTCTTCATAATAATCACTAAACAAATCACTTGATCTTTTGCCTTCCCAATGGAAGCAAACAGAGAGTTATACAGCGGGGTAATTATACGTACTGAGCAACGGCGGTTACAGATAGACACAAAGAAACAGACAATGCGTTCTACTATATATAATGCATATGTTGAAAAACTTTAAGCTCTTCACAGCATCGAGTCTAGGGTTTTAACATTTTATATGGCGACGATTCTTGAGAATCAATTATCAACCTGCGTTCATTACAGGTTGCTTGTTGTAAGCGTTCTTGAGAATCTTAAAATGATTTTTGTTTTCTTCTGTAACTTTCTTAATGACTCTCTTTCATATACGTGATGACATGAGTATACACGTGTTATTATTTATCGGTGTTCTGCAATATAAATCCTAGGATTTCTTCTTATCTAGTTGAGATTTTATATAAACGTGTGACACGTACACATTTTGCCTTTGCGAAGTTTCCATTGCCAAACAAATTAAAACTTGAATTTTAATGTTTCTTTTTAATAGCGGAACGATAAAGAATGTTTTAGAGCTGGAATTATCCGGTTATCCTTAAATTTTAATTCTAAACTGAATAATGGTTAACAACGTCCGTGAGTTTGAAAGCAGGCCTATAATACATGAATAACACTTGGAGATATTATAGTCCAACACCAACAACATCATTTCTTAAAATCACCATCAACAAAGGATTATTGGATCGTAATATTTTAATTGCGTAAATTTTATAACCCCGGGAGAAGCAAAATCTTAATTCCGTGAAATCCTAGCTCGCCATTAACACACAGGCGGATGTCGTAAAACCTTCCTTGATTCCCTCCAAGACTTATAACTCTTGCGATGCACCGAGTCTTTGACCTTGGAAGCAGTAAATCGCGAGGATATTATTCCTTGTTTTCTCCTAAAATCTCTTGAGTATAATTAAGAATTCCGTTTCTTGTGAACAAATTCGTGATTTGCTGTGTGTGGAGCTTCGCCATGAGAATACATGGCCACGAGTGTGCTGCTGATCTAAATGTGCTGATCTAAGTTTGCAGCAAGACGAATTAACAGTTTTACAGTTTCGAGCGTTGCCTTGCAACCCTTTTGAAAATTGTTGACGCGTATCTAATGTTTACATTTTCTTCTCTAGAACGTTATATTACAAATGTTTCTACTCAAGAATGTTATATTCCAAATTTATGAAAATGACTCTAGAGTATTTCAGTGAACATTTGAAGGAGAAGGTGAATATATCAATCAAACCCTATACTTATAGACATTCACGACGGACCAGGCTCCCATCAAATACTGGACGAGATGTTTGCATGAAGCTGCCGAGTATGTTCGAAAGCAGACTTCTATTTAAAAGCAGAATAGCGAGTAATGAGTATGCAGAGTTATAGGCTGTGTAAAAAATAACCACGTAAAACTCGTTTGTCTAACAAATGGTCTTGAAACAAATTGCTGACATTAGTTCTAATAAATAAGATTTCCTCTGAGGTGTGAAATACGTTTAAAGAATTTCTGCTGTTAAAAGCACGATTTATGGCTGTGTCTTGCTTTAGAGTGTACGTGTGAAGAATGAGTGCGGTTCAACTTGATGCTTGTTTGTATTATAGTATTTCTGGTCTTTTTTGGGCGACAAATCGTATTCATTGGTCAAAAATGTTCAATGGGGGATGTTATTTAAATTGATAGAAAACGATCACTTGTTTCGGTTTAGGTAGCTGTCAAATAGTATTAATAACCGTCACACCATAAATGTGATACGAGCTGTTCTGTATTTTGAATAAATGATTTTCGTATAGCATGCACATCAATATTTCATTTAAGAAAGCATGGTTTCCATGCATTGATCATGAAAAATTATTTAGAAAAACAACTGTGAAAATAAGGAACTGTTGCAGAAGGGGTTGTTATGGTCCATTTATTTACAAAGTATCTCATTGATTCGTCACTGTGCCGACAGAGCGTTGTAACGCACAATTTAAACGAATCCACGCAAAGCAAATTGAAGTATACACAAGGAGAACAACTTCAACACATTATTTGTGTTCTCGTGTGGTTTACCGAGATCCCTTTTCCAGATGCCGCTTCACGAGACTGACGCCATTACTGTAATTTCGTAAGATTATTGCGAGGTTTCTTTTTAACATATCTCTTCAACATTATGCCTGTTTTTGAACATGAAATCTGTTATGATGAAAGATGTTAGTTTTTTTAGTCGCAAATAAACGCTCGTATAGTGCACATGTTAACTTTGTTTTGGACGCTGGGGACTGTTTTATTAACCGTGCCTACGACGGAAGCGCTAATAAAATTGTCTGTTGAAGTACATTTTAAGTAGAAAACCAGAAACTTTCATTTGTTGCTGTTCTAATTTATAGAGATCGGTGTACAATGTTCAAAAATGTGTAAGATTAGGAAATATAACTTACGTATATAAAACACACGTGTACTGTAATGTAGTGTGCGTGAGTGCATTTTTAATTTATGATCTTGTTAAGAACATGTGTATCACTGTTAGAAGACATGCACTTTCTATGTCTATCGGTTTCTTCACAATTTGCCATCTCCCGTTACCGTACTGATCAGAAAGAGGGTATTTGAAATGAGAGATGAAAAGTCAATGTATATTTTGAGCGGTAATCTTACTAGAAAAATTCATGCCAGATTTCTACTATATTTACATATAAAATGATAGTATACAAAACTAAAAAATGAAATATTATGTAAAGTCCCCTAAATTTGATCTTGGACAAAAGATTAATTATTTTGACATGCCTAGATTAACGTTGTATGTTAAGAATGCGTAACCCCCAGCGTAGGACGAGACAGAATTTACAAGCACATTACTGAGATCTACAGTGTAACATATACAGTGTAACATCTACAGTGTAGCCCAACAATAAGAGGCAGGAGCACTGTCATACCTTGTCAACTTAATGTCTTCAAAAGTTGATGTTTGGCGTTCTCGTAAAACATACATTCAACTACCATGTAGATGGTTAAAAGGTCTGTTGGAGAGAGTCTAATTATAGACATGTACGTATACAGACCACCTTGGTTGTATCTCCCGGTCGCATGGTGGTGCCATTCGATCATTGTGGTCAGCTTTTCAGCACTTGGATGTTTTGTATGTTTAAAACATTTGTTTTTATACATAGAACTTGTGGTTTAGTCAATCGTTCATGACATTGCGTACGTGTCTTGAATACTGTGTTTTTTCGTCGTAATATAACGGTACTCTATAAAACTTGCACGTTCCATTTTTCTTGAAACATATCCTATTATCCTGTGGTTAAACATGCAGTCTGTTTTTGCGTTTTGCATATGCAATATGTCGATAACGCAAATCAATCAAAAGCAGACAGTCGACTTATTCCAGAACAAGACATTGTATTAAAACTGCCATAACTTTTCCTTCACTCTCGGAGAAGGTTTTCTTCCATTAAAATTAACATTTTGAAATGTTAAATAAATACGGACCAGCCGTCAAACTTAATGCGTTTTGTTATCAGTAATCTGTCGTCTATGTTCAGTGTTAGGTTTGGCTGTCGTCTGCTTGTTGCCTGAGGGATTCTGCTTTCCGGAGCAGACGTTGCGACCCTTTCAATTGAACGACTTAGCGGGGACACGCGAAGACTGGCTTGCAAAACAATGTGGTTAAAAGTATTTATTAACAGCGAATTGAACTAAAATAACCTGTTATCTGCGAAATATCGTAAAATAAAATAACGGGGTTTCTGCTTTTAAGGGAAACGTTAAATTGCATTACAGGTGGCGAAGGCAAAGGGTAAGACAATTAGCAGTTGCCAGTGAAAATGACACTTTACATTGATTTTCATATAAAGCGATCAGGATAATTTTCTTCAGGCGAAAAGCGACGCACAGAAAACTGCGTACATCGATTGATAAAACTAGAGATAAACACACAAAGACTTTCTAGTACACTCAGTTAGGGAGTTATTTCCACAAACACTCCTTAGATATATTTTATTTATAAACATTTTTATTTGTGAAATTGAACTTGAACACATAATCCATTATTGTTCAGATGTTTAAGACAATTGGTTCATATCTATATGTTAAAGAACACGCATGTCCTAATCTGGGAGTTTGAGCAAAATAGTTCCCGTTTTGATAGAAATCTGTTTTCATGATTTTCTTTAAACTATTTCTTGATGACACTACTTTATTAATTAAATATCCGTATAATATAGATGTATGCTCTAATATTTTGAATCGATCAATAAACGCGAAAAACGTGACCTCGCAATAAATATGCAAATTATATTACTGTGCAGACGCAGATCTGACATTCAGTTCCCGACCTAAAAATCAAAGCGACAATTAAACAATATGTAGAACGTGGCCCGAGGGGGATTTACATAAATATTATACACAACGCGTTCAATAAACATAAAGTTGTGCAAGTCTCTGGACTGATGGTTAGAAACATTACAGTAATGTTACTTACAGATATTATATAATGTACCTCTACACGATTCATCGAAAAGAAAGTTGATCTTTAACTGCAGTAAGAAGAATAATAACAGAGGGGGTCACGACAAAATATGGGAAAGGAATATAGAATTATAGGAAGGCGTTGGCAATCTAAGAAGGAAGCGTAAATGTGTTAACGCATGGGGCTGTCTTCTTTATGGTCTTTGTTCGAAACTAGCAAACTCTTTATTGATATGTCTCTCTTGGTGGTCCAATATTACTGCAAATGTCTTGAAAACAGTTTTTAACAATTATATTATTATAAAGGGGCGCATAGAGAAACTTAGTAATAAATCTCTGGAATGCACACACAGGAGGTCAAATAAATGATTAATTTAAAAAGGAAATCTTAACACCTTCATAAAAAGACGATAACGTATTTATAAGTGTTAGAATTCGAACCCTGTTATCAGATTTAGATGCAACGCACAGGTCAGATTACATCATTTCGCAATGACACCCAGTAATTTTGTGCAGCTTCTGTGTTAATGAACTTTCTCTTTTTACCCTTAGATATCTAATTCAACGTATTAAGGTAGAAAAACACACATAGCAGATAAAAAGAAATCGCCAGCAGCAGTCGGAGACGATTTACCTGAAGTTCGTTTTGGTAAATTATTTCGCTGTGAATAAGCTGTGTGTCAAAGGTGAATGGGGCTCATGTGGATTGTCTGTCAGTTTCTTTAACACAAGTATTATATTATGGCTGAAACGCGATACAAGAAAAGCACATTTGAATGAGTTTAACATTACCTATAACGTGGCTATATACAATAGCTTATATCTTTAAAATGTCATTGGTAAGAATGACAGGGAATGTATGAAAAGCACAAAAAATATTTTAAGACAGTTTATTAAGTGTCTCGCTAGTTTACACACTGCGTAAATTGTATTCGTTTAACGTTCAGCGTGTTTAATATCAACCCTTATCATACAAAGTTGTCAAGTATATTTAGAGTTGTGTAGTGAGGTAAGTAATTGTCGACAGATTTCACAAAGAAATTTAAAACTTTGTGTAATATCAACGCATGTTGAAAGCAAATTTGAAAATTAGCTATATATGTTATGCCTTGTTATTTTTCGTTGAAACATTCTGGGAAACACCCAACGACTTCGAATAAAAGCAAGTTTCCTCTCGTATAATGAGTTTCGATGAACATCGGAATAAGTTTGCTTTAATTCAAAACATAATAGAATATTTACTGAAGTGATACGTATTAAAAGACCGTCTCGCCCTTGTTAGACTTAATTCGCTGTAACGATCGGTGTTTTGTCACCTCGTGTGTCGCCAGTATGTCCTTAAATCGCGGGTGAGTACTCGCGTGCGCCTCGTCACGACCACTCTTATCATAATCGCAGAGACGTGTATCAGGCATCGATAGAGTAATTATAAGCCTTTGAAAGACCTAGACTAAGTACTACTGTCTCGGAACTCCTGATCCGCATCTATTGTTCTTTACCCGATGAGGGTCTTCCGAACGGAGATAAGCTGTTTAAGGGTACTTGACTGCTTTTGTCGAACCTCTTGAGATTGGACAGCCTCCGAGTCGCCGAGAATATTTGAAACATGTCAAAGTTTGTTTAGTTTTTGAGACGCAAACAAGAAGATTGTTCGCCATATGTCGTTTTGAGACTTTGTTGTGATTGCATGACGTCTGGTCTCGGGTTTTATCTATCAATAGTTAAACACATCAACAAACCACAGGGAAAAGAGATAGATTGACTGACACAAAGGGAAGGTCAACCGATCAATGAACAAACTCACAATGACTACGCTTATGTAATTGTCGATAGTGGTCAGTGTGTTGAAATATAGAATTCGTAATGGTAAGCGTCTTGAAACAAATATACAAATTTGTAACCTTTTTCATGAGTTTTGCTCCAATAGATCACATTTCAATTACTCTCAAGCGTTATATTGTATATGCTGTACCGTATATTGGTTTATGTCTATACTTGGCTAACACACCATGATGTGTGTACTGTTAGTCAAACCTTCAAGCTAAATTTATACGGCCTGGTTAAGATTTTGCACTACGATCGCCTGAATGGTTCGTTAAAACTAATTACTTGAATCATAACAAGGCCTCTTGATCGTATAACAAATAAATTCATCGAATAAAACACGGAATTCTTTCATAAATCTTCGACGAGAAAAGTCGTCATTCGCGACGTATGGAAATTAAATCTGATACAAAACGACCCAAACTTTCTTTCATCTGGATTTTGATTCTATTATATAAACGTTTTTTTAAATAAACGGGATTTACTCTGTCGCCAGGGACTGTTTTCCCACGCGAATAATAGCCAACGATGCAAAGAAATGCCAAACGCGATCATGACCTTGACAAACATTGAATCCCAAGGGAGTTTGGAATTATCGACAACGTTATCTAATTTTGTGTCATTCTTATGGGATTATAGTTCCCGCAAAGTCCCGGAGTCAACAGTCAAGGTGAAATAATCCCTATGGTGTAAAAGTCCTTACTCCTTGTGAAAAGCGTGAAGTTCTCCGGATTTTTAACGGTTTAACGCATATTGGAAGATTATTGTATCAGGGATAGTAATTTAAATCGTATTTGATGTAACTTTAAGCAAGTGTTATATATCATGAGTGTCAAACGACAAAAGTGTCATGGTCAGCTTGCCTTCAAACGGGTCAATTCGATGATATTTTTTATTTAGCTGTCTGAACATTTGTATGCTGTACTTAATTATCGAAAATGCGAAAAATGTTTGTTTTATTATAAACGTATTATCTGTATATTTGAAAAAACCACAAGCAAAAAATGAAAATCTGGTTGACTATAGTGAAATGTTGAATCTTGTTTTAGTGTAATCTTTTGACTTACAAGTACGCTAGACACTGGAGGCACAACTCGAGTGCGGAAATAGACAAATGAACCCCAGTATATTAAACATAGGTGGATATTGACAGCACTAGTGAAAGTGTACTTGTGTAAACATATTATCGTTATTCCGAGTGTTATCTTGAATATCTGTTTTTAGAAATATCAAAACAAATTTAACCGTTATATTCATTGATAAGGAAAGGCATGCGACACGACAGTAGGCTATAAACTAAAACACGCTCAAAGCTACAGCAAATCATAGTGTAATGTGTTTCTTAAAACGTTACGGTAAACCTTCTTAAAACTGTACAATTCAAATATAGTCCTAACCACCGCATCCTAAGTTACTACCCCTGTTTAGCCCCTTGGCTGCAAGTAAAAAAGGCGTTTATCTAGGATTATTCGCCGACCAAGACTACTAAAATATCAAGTTCTTTTAAAAAATAATAATTTGAGGTAACATACGGCTATGCTGTCTACGGACTGAATATCATAAGTTACTTATTTTTAATTGCATCGGCCTTAACGTTTTTTGTCGTTTTTACATCTTCGTAGATTGAATTAAGTTATCACAAAATAAACATTGAGCGTCATTTATAAATTTAAACTCCCAAATACTTTTGTGCAAAAACACGAATTATAAAAATTTAAAAGCCGTTTATTTTTCATTTAATATTTCAGCTAGATTATTAATGTTGACTTCTAAATGGATTCGATGTCAAAAAGTTAAAACATCGATTGTTCATGTCAAAAGTGTTCTATGTTGCACGATGAGTCACTGTGTATGCGATATGTTAAAGTCTGTAATTGTTGAACAAATTAAAATTCTTCAGCTACTGTAAATAACAGAATAAACGAGAAAAAATATGTTTTCTAATCTGCTGTCAGTCATTTATTCCGAATACATCTAAAGCCGAGAAATTATGACGTATTATCTTGTGACCTCTACTTAAATGGATGTGTTTTGACTGTCTGTGCTACTTATACACGCGCGGGACTGTTTGTGACCTATATACGTGTCGGAATGCGTGTGCTACTTATACACACGTGGGACAAGCGTAACTTATACACGTGTGAGACTGTTCTTGCGACTTATACACGCGTGAGACTGTTCTTGCGACTAAAACACGATCGAGTGAGACTGCTCGTGCTAATTATACACGAGTGAGACTGCTCGTGCGACTTATACACGAGTGAAACTTGTCGTTCAACTTATACACGAGTGAGACTGCACGTGCGACTTATACACGAGTGAGACTGCTCGTGCGACTTATACACGAGTGAGACTGCTCGTGCGACTTAAACACGAGTGGGACTGTTGATGGGACTTTGGTTACACTCTAGGTTAACTCTCGATAGGACTTGTGCACGTGTGAGACCTTTTTGTGTGGTTGATACATGAGCAGAATTTGTTGGCTATTAATATAGCTTTGATATCAGTATATAATACATAAGTACTGTTATTATCTTAATTGGAGACGATTTCACGTGTACATATGTATTCATCAAATATAGCAAATGACAGAAATTACTTCTTCAAACCCACAATCTAAATTGGACTTGAAACAAACTTATCTAAGCGTTGGGGTGGAGAAGACTTTCATATCAGCAGCATCACAACTGTGGATTAATCATTCACCTTAGTCCCTATCTGTCTTACTGCTATACACAGCCCATTTAGACCTATCAAAACCCATTTAAATACTTAACATAGAAACGTTGAGTCTCGAGGTTCCCGTCGCCTTTTATGGCTGTGTGTACACAGTACAAACTGTGTACACACTTTTAAACTTAATAAACAAAACCAACTTTGTTATTCGCTAACCCGACAAACAGATTTCTATACAGCTAGTCAGATAATGTTCGCAAAGAATAAACATTTTAAGTATGTGAATAGTCAAAATATTGTTTTACACAAGAGGTACAGGTAAAGCTATCTTGCACGGTAATGGCAAATCGAGTTTTTAAACAAACGCTAGACTTGTTTATATTTTACGATCACAAGAATACTTAAAATAAAATGTCAACTAATTATGATAATGATTTACCAAAGAACCATTGAAACAATTGATTAAATGTATTTTCTTGTTGTTTGTCATCGTCGTCGTCGTCGTCGTCGTCGTCGTCATCATTCACGGCCACCACCAATGTGTGAGCTCAGCACAAGTATATGCGCACTTTGAACTTAAAATCTGATCCATGCGTACATAATTAGATAAAAGGCAAATAGGCCACGTAACAATTGACCAATTTTTATATATCTAATACAGCTAACTCTGTTTTACCAAACACAATCTGCCATTAATATATCTTTCACGGATCTAAGAAGTTATTGTGAGAGCAATCTAAAACATCCTCCCTACAACAGAATCAGTCTGCATTTCATTGATCAAATTACGATAAGTTAAAAATGAAAGTTCCCTGCCACGGTTATTGATTTGAATAAGAATGTCTTATCAAGATGGCGGACTACTTGGAGCCGAGGGCTTTATTAACTTTGATTAAATTGTTTGTTCTTGTTAAATGCCAAAGACGACTAAACAGAAGGTATATGTAGAATATATGTAGCCAAAGTTTGTATAATTATCTACCATTAGGATATCAAAGAACCGCATAGACAATAGCGAAATGTACAGGCATCAAAGGCGCGTTATCTCAACCGCTGTATGTAAACAACTGCGCCTGCGTGTGAAAGGTTTTCCGGTTCCGGCGTAGTGAAAATTTGTACATACCATAAATTTTATTCAAAGAAAAGAAGAAAAGCTATGGAAACAGATGTGTTCATCTAATTTGTTTGTTAAAGTTCAATAGAAATGATGGTGTGATGATGTTCCATGGTTCCTTGATTATTTACGTTCAGGATTATTCAATCTATATAATTTCTTTTCTCTACTTCAAAGAATTGGATGTTATAAACATCCACCACACAGAACGAGCCCCAAACGTTGAAAAGGGTGATATCATTTACAAATAATGTGCGAAAAATACGCTCATATTCAAAAGAAAAATTGAAACTCGTGAAACAGTACACCGTCTTACAAGTTTTGTCAAATTAAAAAAAAAATGAACAGAGAAAAGACCACCATTATCGAAGCTATCGTTTAAGAACTCGACTGAGTCCTTCTAAAGGAAAAGTATACCGTGCTAGGCATGTTTAGTCGGTATACTCCTTTTAACACTGTCGTATCAAATTCCGTAAGCCCGTGACCCGAACCGTACCTGATTTTACACATGACGTGGTCCGCCATTTTCTCGTTTACCTGTATCTGTCTCCTTGTGTGTTATTATGTAGACTAGTGAGTGTAATTTGCGGTGTCTGGAGAACATAAAACATACCTCTTATTTATACATGTTAACAATTTAAAAATTTAACAAAAAAACGGAACCTTCGGGTAACAATTAGCATACGATCAAATCCTTTCACGTGTGCCATGTGTGCAGCGGAACTTGCTGATATGCACAGATAAAAATACAAGATAACAGGAGAGAAAACAAGAGGTAGATTCGATGAAATAACAGTAATGTAGGGTTTATTTAGGCGAACCAAACACGAAAATTACGTTTAATTTATTAGATTTGCACTTAACGCATAAAATGTCGCATTCATGCAGACAATAAATCAGCATGGCAGACGACCGCTTCAGAGTCAGTCAGCGGTGATCGTAATTTGCCCGGTATTTTCACATCTTACAACCAACACTCATAATTATTATGTATATGTAGATAACAGGTAAGTAATTCATCGTTTATGTACGTAGTTTGCATCGTCAAGTCATCTGTATTTAGATAAAAGATGAATTAAGTCTACACTGGAATAGACTGTGAAGGGCCCTCGTTGCATTTTCTTTGTCTTTTTAATTCATAGATCGCACCGGTCACTGAACTGTTTCAATATTTTGCCAATTTTGATCAAATGTGATTCCCAGTTTTACTAAAGTCCCTAAAAAATTCAACGAATGCTTCAAATGCTGTTATTCTGTCTTTCATTTCCATTCTGGTTACCGGAGACCTCTAAATGAAGCTTCGTTTGTCTTATAAATCAACCATAACAAACCATTTACACTAATTAAATATTTTCATTCGTTACTGTTGCTGTGTGCTATAATTGAAAACGAAAACACTTCATTGAGAATTCACGTTACAGTACGAGACCGAACAAGCATTTCATTGATTGTGATGAATTCATTTATGTTGTTGCGTCATAGCGATGTTTATTTACGTGAATAATTCATGGTCACCAAGAAGTTTAGCGATCTGCTAGTAGAAGACTATAAAAATTGTGCATGTTTTTTGTTAATACTTCATTTATCTACGTTCCATTTCATTGTTCAAATGATACTGCATGATTGCATGCACAATATTGTTTCGCGCCTGTCCTATCAGGCCAAAAGAAAAAATACTTGTGTTTCCGCTAACCCTACCGACCCTAACTGTTAGTGCCTACCCTTAAAAATGTTATGCCATTTTCAGACAAGCACTGTTAAAGTCAGAACCTCTGTCTCTATAAAACCTATGTAAAAACTTAAAGTGAAATAAAAAGATTTGCCTACCTACCTACCCTAATTTTTTGAAGCCGTTAGCGGAAACACAGTATTAATTTTTTTTTTGGCCTTACTGAAGTACTCATTCATCAAAAAGCCGAAATGTCAGTCTAGCATTAAGAATTCAGGTAGGTATGTGACAAACAACATAATGACGAAGAAAGGACTCGGTAAAAATATAATGAACGAAAATACTTGTCACCGCAATGAAATGTTCAAAGTTTTCCTACAGGGGAGGTCTAATTGCTTTTCGTGTATGAAATGCATTGTTTCGTGCCCATGATTTACTTTTGATTACATATATGCTTACTTCAAAGATATTGAAGTATTTTAATTTAATAATCCCACAGAGGGAAATTTATAATTGTAGCCGAAAAGTATCCCATTCATTTACTGCTTTGACGAATAGTGATTATCGTGTTGTTTGGATGGGTGCATACACTGCCCTATTTGGCACATACACTATTTCCTTTTGCCTTGATCATATTCATTTTCTAAAGGTGGACTTTTTCAATACAAATTCCGTCCGTCCGTCGTCATCGTCGTCATCGTCGTCGTCATAAACTTTTCACATTTTTGACATCTTCTCCAAAACAACTGGACCAATTTATCTAAACTTGGTAGGAAGTATCCCTATGGAAAGGGAATTTAGATTTGTTAAAATGAAGGGGATTGGCCCCAGGTGGCACCACTAGGGGACCAAAAGGCGGGAAATTGACAAAACTTCAAAACTGTCTCATAAACTAAAAGGCCTATAGCTTAATAATTTGGTATGTAGTTACTTTAGGGTATGGAGAACCCAGTTTGTTCAAGGCGTATAACACTTCGGCCAAAATATGTTAACTTTTCGTTTCTGCGACTTTTGGTTCAAAATTACTGGACCAATGTCTTCCAAACTTGGTAGGAACTATCCCTAGGAGGAGAGGATTTAGATTTGTTCAAATAAAGGGGCTCGGCCCACAGGGGGCGCCACTTTGGTGGCTCAAATGGGGACAATTCGACAAAATTAAAAAAAAAACTTCTTATGAACTAAATGGCCCAGAGCTTGATGCTTTAGTATATTCTTACTTTTAGGCATAGACAGCCAAGTTTGTTCAAGGCATGACTTTCTGGTTACGCGGTTTTTAGGTTAAAGTTCAACACTATATATGTAGGAAATATGTTAACTTTCCACAATTTGGACTTCCCTGTCCAACACTACTGGACCAATTTCATCAAAATTTTGAAGAAGGCATTACTGGGGGAAGAGGTTCAGAGTGGCTTGGTCCCCAGGGGGCATCACTTTTGGGGCCCAAATGGGAAAAGTTTAACAAAATATAAAAAATATTTTTCTTATAAACTAGATGGCTTAGACCTTAATGTTTTGGTATGTAGTAACTTAATGGCATGGATCTCAAAGTTTGTTCAAGGCTTGACCCTTAGGTAAAAAAAAGATTATATCTTTTGGGGTCACAAGTTCAATACTATATATGTATATATAGAAAATTTGTTAACTTTTCACATTTTCGACTTCCTGTCCCAATCTACTAGACCAATTTCATCCAAACTGTGTAGAAGTTATCCCTTTGATGAGGGGTTCAGATATGTTAAAATGAGGGGCTCAGCCCCAAGGGGGCACCACTTTGGGGGCCCAAATGGTGAAAATTTGATCAAATTTGAAGAACCTTCTTATAAACTAGAAGGCCTAGTGTCTATTGCTTTGGTATGCACATTGTAGTAACTTTAGGGCATGGAGAACCATTGAATTAGTTCATGGCATATTCTAGGGTCAAAAGTGTTCAAATGCCAACATTTTCTTAAAGGCCTATTTCATCCTTATGGACGTTAAGGGCCAATGGGCCTCATGTTTCTTATTGAAAGGCTTTTTAGATTTTAACCATGTAAATTAAGTTATTAGTAATACGAATTAGGTAGTAATCATGAACAACAAAAGTGTTACTGTGTACCAGTAAGCAGGAACATGTTTTATAGAACAAAGTTCAATTTGTTATTGATGTGTTCATATTTATCATACTTACACCTAAGCTAGAGGCCCATTGGGCCTTAACGTCCTCCTGGATTTATTAACAATGCAATAATATCTTTAAACTAAATTTCAAGGAACATCTACATAAAGCTTCCTGAAAATCTGATCAACGGTTCTTGACAAGAAGTAAAAATGTCTAAGTCAATCAGAAGCCACAACGGCCATATTGGATGGAATTTGGAAACATCAAACATAATTCTGAAAAAGTGACTATGCAATGATGTACATCAAATTTCATGAAAATCTGACCAACGGTTCTTGACAAGAAATTGAAAATGTCTCAGCCAATCAGAAGCCATGACGGCCATTTTGGCTAGAACTCGAAAACATCGACACAAATCTGAAAGGGAGCCTTGCAAGGAACATGTACATTAAGTTTCGTAAAACTCTGACCAACAGTTCTTAACAAGAAGTCAAAAATGTCTCAGCCAATCAGAACCCACGGCAGCCATATTGGATGGTATTCAGCAAAATCGAACACAAATCTGAAAGGGGGCCATGCAAGAAACAGGTTCATTAAGTAACGTGAAAATCTGACCAACAGTTATTGACAAGAAGTTGAAAATTTCTCAGGCAATGAGAAGCCACAGCGGCCATTTTAGCTAGAATTCGGCTAAATCGAACACAAATCTGAAAGGGGGCCATGCAAGGAACATGTACATCAAGTTTCGTGAAAATCTGATCAACGGTTCTTGACAAGAAGATGAAAATGTCTCAGCCAATCAGAAGCCATTGTGGCCTTATTGGATTGAATTCATCAAAATCGAACACAAATCTGAAAGGGGGCCATACAAGGAACATGTACATTAAGTTTCATAAAAATCTGACTAACGGTTCTTGACAAGAAGTCAAAAATGTCTCGGCCAATCAGAAGCCATACTGGATTGAATTCAGCAAAATGCAAGGAACATTCACAGCAAGTTTGGTCATAATTGCCTCAGTATTTTTTTTAGAAGAAGTTTAAAATGTGAAAGTTAACAACGACGACAAAAGGATTGGTATGGGAAATGTCCACTTTGGACAAATTATAAATAAGAGAATTGAATTGATATTTAGTAATGTTCATGAGGTGAGAGTGGACCAACTCTATTCATCACCTAATGAACGTTACTAAATCACAATTCAAGTCTTAAATATAACATATACAGTTTACATTGTATTAACATATTATTAACAAAGCTTTTCCAGCATAATGTTGAACTGTTTGGTATATAGCACATGTAAACAAGAGGCCTATGGGGCCTTAACAGTAACTTGAATAATCCAAGTCATCTGTTTTTAGAATAATGGTCGATGTAAAGATTATAAGCACATGGGCAATCCATAACACTGTCTTATTTTACCCCTTTTTGCCCCATTATCGGGGCCCTATGGGGGCCAGCCACTTTTTATTCGCAAACTTGAAGCAGCTTCCCATGGGATGCTTCCTGGCAAATTTGGTTGAAATTGGTCCAGCGGTTCTCGAGAAGAAGTTGAAAATGTGGAAAGTTTATGGACGACGATGGACAAAAAGCCTTTGGCTCAGGTGACCTTAAGGAGGCCGACTCTAGTTCGAGTGCGCATGTTCAATGCGCAGCACTGATAATCAGATGTCGTACAAAAATAAAGTCACGACTGAACTAAAATTGGATAGAACAATTAAAAAATGAATAAGATATAATATAGAAAC
>JAUMGZ010194463.1:0-12978 GCA_032359645.1 Pododesmus macrochisma | reverse complement strand
CCATTGGTAATACGTACATGTGCAGCTACATTATGGCAACTTAGTTTTTAACATAAAAAATACAGATGTATAAAACTATATCTATAAGAAAAACAAAGATTGAGCAAAAACTCTAAATAAATATTATTTGCATGTAAGCATATATTAAACCAAAAAAAAGGTAAAAGGCATGATAACGTTTACACAGCTAAACACATATTTGATATTATTTAAAAGTCTGAAAAAATGTCAACGCAGGATGGTAAATTGCACTGATATGCTGGTGATAGAAGAGAGATTCTTTTTAAAAACTTAAAAACTAGTGCCACAATTTATAAAAATCTGAATCCCTATGGTTTTGTGGTCTAGCTTATGAAATAAGTTCAGAAATTATGAGGAAGAAGTCAAAGATATATAAAATTGACAGGTGATGGAATAGTGTGGGTATCTACTGAAGGACATGCACAGAGATGAGTTAAAAAATAAAAATATCTACATACACCACAAAAAAATTCTAAAGTACACAAAGAATTTACTGTAATTGATTAGGTGTTTATGTCTCTCTTGAATTTCTATTACACAATTATTACAAAGGTTTAAATTGATTGCTAAGTGACTGACTGAGTTACCAAATATGGTTAATATGTAAATGTGAAGTGCGATTGTACCTGTCTCATGCAAACTGTTGTTGTTTATCTATTGCAAGCTTTTGAGATAAAGTTACTTCATTACCACAGCATAATAATATTTTTAAGCTCATACAAATGCGAGACAGATTCTGTAAAAATAATCTCAAGATTCTACTAACTTACTTAATGATGAACAAAAAGGTTTGCAAGAAGAGAACGACCACATTGGCAGTTCTTATTGCTTAAAAACAGGTTTTCTCAAGTCTTCACAAATGTACTGTACAACGTGCTGGTAACAAAAAAGGAAAAATTTGTCCCTCCCTTTAAATAAGCAGTGACCTGTCAAGTTGTAACTGTAATTTCACAAATATTTCCCAGAAATAATACATCATCACAATCTTTGAATATTGTTGAGGTTTTTTTGTCTCATTAAATCATCATAAATGAAATTGCACATCACCATCATGTATGCATGTGTATGAAAATGATATGATTCAGTTCATTTAACTGAGACAAGGCTGAGGTGGAAATGTCAGGCTGTACTATTCCAGTGTAATGAATTAACAAATTTAAAACAAGTCAAAATTCACCCAACTTTAACTTTGTGACCACAATACATGTAAATTTAAATTTGAGAAAAATACAATGCAGAATGAATATTAAACTGTATAACTATCTTATAAGTAATATTGTCCAATGAAAATATATACACCAGAAGTTAGTATTCCTATCACACTTGTGATAAAATAGTCAGAAAGCCATCATTAAAGGCAAAGAAAATTTCCCACCACTTGATAAAAGTTAATACATGAACAGGATAGAGTGAATCAATTATTTAAACAAAACAGTTAAAACACCTTTCATTACTAATTGAGTATTTTATCATAACCAGTTTGAAAATTTTAGATTTAAATTTAAAACACTACCTTTAAATTATTAATGATTAAATGTGTTTAACATTTACATGCCAAGCATTATTGAATAAAAATAACTACTGGTACGTAGTAAAAAAAAAGGTTTTAATAAGAACAGGACACATACTATCAGCTCACTATGTATAGACATCCAAAACAATGGACAGGACACATACCGGTACTATCAGCTCACTATGTATATAGACACCCAAAACAATGGACAGCTATGAGATCATACCAAAAATCATATCAAATAAAACACCAAATCTTATTTTACTAAGAAAATGAGTATTAAATAAACAAAAACAATCTTCTTCATGCCAGGTAGTTTAAGAATGACCTGTTGTTATCTTCAGTTATAAGATATCACAATAATATTATTTTGCAAGATGGCAGTCATGCAAAAGGATGATCTATAGACCTGACATTGTACCAACTAAGGTACATGTATAAGGACTACTTTTCAATGATTCAAGTGTACCAACCAAGGTATATGCACTATTTCTAAATGATTCAAGTGTACCAACCAAGGTATCATTCTGAAATTATTGCACTATTCTGAAGATTTAAGGACAGTTTGTATGTTAACATATGAAAGACTTTTTTCCAATTAAAATGAATTTTTAGAATCCCAATATTAATCCTAGGCGTGTTTATATCCGTAATACCACAATGGTTCTTGAAAAGGATGTGGATTATGGACACACCAAAATTCTTACAGGACAAAGTATTTTAATTTTTCCTATTTTTAAATAAACAGGTGGGGCACATTGAATGAACAAATTATTTTTACATGGCCTATCAAACTAGCTAAAGCAGAAAAATTTAAAGAGTCAGATGTTCCAACAATCTTACCCTTGTCATACTTGTTTCATTATAAAAAAAGTAGACATAGTACAGTAAAACTTTGCATCTAAGTGATGTCCACTGTAACCATATAAAGTTAGTTTTCATGAAAACTAATTACATATCATTTAATATTTATATCGACACAAAAAGCTCTTCAAAAACTACCTAGAGCACAAAATATACATGATATAAAAAAAAGATCATAAATAATTAATACTGATGTAAAGGAAACTTGATACTTCTCATTGACACGCTGATATGAATGACGAGTAACATAAATATGAAATTCACTTCTATGGCTTGTTTTTAATTTAACTAATATGTTTTCATCTTTCCGAGTGTTAAATTAAAATTTCTCTCTTTCACTTAAGAACTTTGACCACAGATACTATGAACATTCATTTGATGATAAGTGATTAATTGCAAGGAAAAACAAAAAATTTGTTTGTTTCAGAATCTTGATGAAGAAATGGAATATTCAAAAGTATTTCCCTGGTGTCATATTCTAATGTTTAATAAGTTCTAAAATTTCTTTCCTCAACTCTTGGTCAGATAGATACAATATTGCACTGCCATATTCGGAATATTTTTGGAGAAAATAGAGTACGACTTCTGCATGGTAAGATAAGGTTGTAAAAAAATGTCATTGTAAATGAACTCAAACAGATTTTAAAAAGTATTTCTCAAAGAAATGAACTAAAATCTAACAATTATTATGAAGCATTTTAAATAAATGGACTAAAACCTTTGTTTTTAAAAAGCTTTAAAAAATTAGGACTTATTCTAACAGTTTTTACAAAGTAGTTTGAATAAATAGACTAAATCTAACACTTTTACAAAGTATTTCAAATAAATTGACAAAAATCTAACAACTTTTTATAAAGCATTTTAAATAAATGGACTTTAACCTTTGTTTTTACAAAGTTTTAAAAATATGGACTAATTCTAACAGTTTTTACAAAGTAATTTACATAAATGGACTAAAATATCTAACGGTTTTGTAAAGTATTTTTAAATAAATGGACAAAATGTACGTTTTTATTTATCATAATAAATAAATTGACTAAAATGGAGCTGTATTTCTTTTATGTAATAAAACAAGCCATAATTCCCTTGTACTATAAATATATGGTATATACAGTCTTTAACTCTGTGTAATACTTAATTAAATGGACTACAATCCATCATCACAAGATTTCCTTAAAATTACATAATGACTAACAATGAAAAGTATTTACACTGTATAATAAAACATAGACTTTAATATATCGTGTTTCCCTGGGTTTTATCTAACCACATCGTTCTGGAGTATTATACTAAACAGTTATTAGTTGGGGTTATTATATTTTCCACAGTTTAGAACTTCATCAATAATTAACTAAATCCCAGTCTCTTCCACACTGTAAACTGTCATCTCAGCAATGTCATGAATTCACTATAGTCCTTCTGGCTTATCTTTATTGCTGTCATAGACACGGATAAGTTCAGCCTGTAAACCATACAAATAAGAGATGTTAATATGTTTCATAGAATATGAATATTGTAATATACAATCAGATGTAAATATGTTTCATAGAATATGATGTAAATGTAATATACAATCAGGTGTAGGTATGTTTCATAGAATATGATGTACATGTAATATACAATCAGATGTAAATATGTTTCATAGAATATGATGTAAATGTAATATACAATCAGATGTAAATATGTTTCATAGAATATGATGTAAATGTAGTATACGATCAGATGTAAATATGTTTAATAGAATATGATGTAAATGTAATATACAATCAGGTGTAAGTATGTTTCATAGAATATGATGAACATGTAATATACAATCAGATGTAAATATGTTTCATAGAATATGATGTACATGTAATATACAATCAGATGTTAATTTGTTTCATAGAATATGATGTTAATGTAATATACAATCAGATGCAAAGTTGCCAACTCTCCCTTTTTAGGAGGGAGTCTCCCTATTTTTCACACACATTTTTCACTTTCAACATTAGTATAATACCTAAACCTTGCTTATCAACTTGCTCTAACTTAGTGTATTGCACAGAACTGCTAAAATGAGGAGATTTACACTACTTCTGTGTCATATAGGGCATTGTATATAGATATTAAAGACATTTTAAGATTTTGTTACGCGTTTTCTCCCCCATGAAAATTTCAAAAAGTTGGCAAGTATATTATTAACCAACTATCTTTATAATATGAATGTCCTCTTTTCATTGTAGGATTACAACTGTGCTTGTTACCGTGGTTACATAGGTAAAGACTGCCAGTATGATGAAGATGAGTGTATATCTAATCCATGTCATTACAATGGGACGTGTCTACAGCGCTCGAACCAAACTCTTTACAATCCTGTGTACAACCTTCAAGATCTAGGCTTCACAACCTTTAAATATGCCACAGCATATGGTTACACCTGTCAGTGTATACCAGGTATTACAGGTAAGTCACGCCTATCAATATATACCAGGTATTACAGGTAAGTCACACCTATGAATATATACCTGGTATTACAGGTAAGTCACACCTGTCAATATATACCTGGTATTACAGGTAAGTCAAACCTATCAATGTATACCTGGTATTACAGCTAATTCACAAATATCAATATATACCTGGTATTACAGGTAAGTCACACCTGTCATTGTATACCTGGTATTACAGGTAAGTTACACCTGTCATTGTATACCTGGTATTACAGGTAAGTCACACCTGTCAATATATACCTGGGGATACAGGTAAGTCACACCTGTCAATGTATACCTGGTATTACAAGTAAGTCTCGCCTATCAATGTATACCTGGTATTACAGGTAAGTCACACCTGCCAATGTATACCTAGTATAGTAATGTTTTCTGGTATAAGAAATAAGTTACACTTGTCAATGTCAGTATTTGTATGATGGGTAAATTGAAGGTAGAACATTGTTTACAGATTTGTTCACTTGGTAATTTAGAAGTTTTCAAGACACATCAAACTAAACAAAAATCAACCTCTTAGATGTTAAACTTGATGCAAGTTTCTTAGTAATAAAAACAAGGAATTTAAACAAATGCCCCCCAAAAAACCAATCCAGCTGTTGTAACTATTCCTTGGTTTTGTCATTATCACTTTGCCACCATGATAGTGTGGAGTGAAGTCCTGTCAACATGTTCTGATTAATTATCATCACAGACCAATTTATCATGTGTCATCCTTTCTGATATCCTCTTTAGATAAAAATGCTTTAAATTTCTTTGAAAAAAAAATCTGCATTGATGTGTAAATCAGCTGTGGTTAACATCATTTTTGAAGGATAGATTAAAACATAAAAAAATAAAGTGAAAGTTTGTTTATATATTACAAATTGTCATGACACACCTTTTCCTCATCGTTTACAGGTGTAAACTGCGAGATCAACATAGACGAATGTCTGACAAACAACTGTACAAATGGTGCTACCTGTGTGGACGAGATTAATCAGTACAGGTGTGACTGTGCACCTGGCTACGAAGGCGTACACTGTGAGATTGACATCAATGAATGTGAGGTGTACCGAGCCTGTACAAACGGAGCGTCATGTGTAGATTTGGTGGCCAATTACACATGTACCTGTGTCGCCGGGTACAAGGGCAGGCACTGTGAGATAGACATTGATGAATGTGAGTTATACGACGCTTGTGAGAACGGAGCGTCATGCACAGATCTAGTGGCTAATTACAGGTGTGACTGTCCCGAGTTTTACAATGGTCAGCAGTACGGTGGTCAGAACTGTACCTACAGACTGACTATATGTGAGAGTGGCCCATGTCAGCATGGGGGTACCTGTATCCCCTCGGTGACTGACGAAGCACAAGGGAGAGAAGACTACAAATGTGACTGCACTAATGGCTATACAGGTGGGCAATGTGAAACCTCCACGACTGGATCATTCAAAGGGGATTCATATATCTTTAAAACACTGCCTTCTACCACGACAAGCTCAATCTCCTTTCAGTTTAGAACCACTCTTCCGGAAGGCAATCTGTTGATCTGGGACGGTGAGTCTTCCAACAGGTTGTTTGTCACCATAGAAATTGTGAATGGTAACATATCTTTGTGTTATGTGTCATCAAGTTCTACGTGGGAAATGTTAAACTTACCACTGACTGTGAATAATGCCGAGTGGCATCAGGTTGACCTCATACAGAGTACAAATCTAACTTTAACACTACAACTGAAGAGTTCCAACTGTCAGTCAGGGTTAGATCAGTGTTTTAGACAAGTTCAGATTAGCTCGGGAATTGCCAAAGACAGAGTGTGGTTTGGAAAAGCAGGAACGTCATCATTTATACAGGAAAAAACCATTTCCAAAGTGCCATATGTTGGGTGTATGCAGGATATTACTTTTAACGGTGTCGTTTTAGCCAGTCCACATGTCAGCACAGATGCCGTCAATGTTGGCGAAGGGTGCCCTCGAGCTATTCAGTGTTTTCCAGACACTTGTAACTACCATGGAGACTGCATAGATTTATGGATTGATCATAAGTGTGAATGTAATCGCCCTTTCCTGGCAAAAACCTGTGATAAAGGTAATATTTTATAACAAACTTCATATTGTATAAGTCAGATTGAAATTGTTATTTAAACATTTTTGGGTTGTTGGCCTCTGATTCATACAAATCCGGATAAATTCTCAAAATATAATATTCAATGAATGTATCAGAATATACCATACTTCAAAGTTATCCAAAAAAAATCTACTTTTGACAATATAATTTCAAATGACATTATCAACAGTATTTCAGTTTTAAAATCGTTTGGCTACTAATTAATATTCAATTAATTAACTTAAAACTGTTTCTTTTATTTATAATTAAGCCTATGAATAATGTTGTCCTTTTGAGTCCATCTGGACCGAATGTTCAGGGTGAACTTTTCCAATACTAATCCCATCCATCATCTGTTGTCAATCATAAACTTTTCATATTTTTGACTTATTCTCCAAAACTACTGGATCAATTACAACCAAACTTTGCAGGAAGCATCCTAAGGGAATGGGAAGATTTGTTCAAATGATTGGGCTCGGCCTGCAGGGATTGCTACTAGTTTCTTATTCAGATTACAAGAACTGTGTTATATTTAATTAAACCTATTAATAGTCTTGATCCATTTTGTCCTCTACAGAATATGTAGCTGCTACTTTTGATTTCGAAGATCGGGTAAGTTACGCAAGTTTTGTACTACCAGAACAAAGTAGGAGTGCTCTACGAGCGAATATTGACTTGTCATTCTTTATACGTACCAGACAAAAGGACGGATTTGTTGTGTATCTAGGCAACTCTAATACAACATATAAAACCTTCGTTACCTTGGAGATACATTCTGGATCACTCGTGAGTCGTATGGCGCTGTGTGAAACTACGAGGGTACTCTACGATAACCAGACCAGGTATGACAATGGTGACCAGCACTTCATCCAGATTCAGCACAGTCAGGGAGAATTTAAGATGAGTGTCAACAACACTGTTGTAGCTGCGGAACAGATTAACGCAGTGCCACGTTGCTTATTTGAAGGGAGTTATTTATATTTTGGTGGTAAAATTCCTCAGGGTATGAGAAGAAGAAAGCGTTCTGTTGAATCGCCTATTTCAAACATTTTGAATAACGTTGCAGATTTCTCAAACATAACTAACTACAAAGGCACGTTGCAGGATGCACAGATAAATGGTAATAGTCTACAATTCTTCAGTCCAGCTGATCCAACCATCGTAACCATCCCAATGATATCATTAGGTCCAAATGAAAACTTGGTGGAAAATGAAACCTCAGAGAATACATGTGGTCTAAGACAACCTTGTCAGAATAACGGCACGTGTGCTAACAAATTCTTCAACGACTTCATGTAAGTAAAAGATGTTCTTATACAGTCAAATCTATAGGTACATTCAGACAGGTGCTGGCTTAGGCTGTCTATGATCAGTCTTTGTATGGAAACTTCTAACTATACTCTGTGTCAAAGTATTAGTTCATCAATATATTGGGGTTAAAACTTTTACCTCTTGACCGCTCGTTTCCAAACTTTTTAATTTTGATTAATACACTAAGTACAAACTTACCAATTTTCAGCATAATCCGTCACCCCATTTAGACATTGCCTATATATCCTATACTTAAACATCCTTGATATTCATATAGCCGTTTTCAGATATTTTGAGAGGGAAAATTGAGAAATGATGATAGATAGTGCTGAAATTTTTGGTAGAGCTTGTATTTTATGTTTGTAGCAAAGTTATGAAATTTGGAAGCTGTGGAATAAGAGGTAAAGACTTGAACGTCTGTACATTTGGACATAATAAGCGGATAGATTGAATTTGAGGGTGAAAAGTCTTAGCAGCATAGAAAAATGGATTTCATCTACATTTAATATTTACATCACTTGGTCTAACTGGTATTCTAACCAAACCTTTGAAAATAGAAATTCTTTTTTAACATAGGAATAGTTTGTACAAATAAAAACCTACTTATAAATAAAAGTATGGTAGTAAGAAAGAATAAGGAACAAAATTAGATTTTAAAATTACCACTGATATTATCTCTATAACTTTGTTGACATTCTGAATAATGCTGACTTCATTGTATTGTGTACCAATAAGCATTTAAAATGTATCAAAAAAAGACCATACTATTTGTACCTCGTGAACCAGAAGAGTTCTCTTTTGAGAAACAAATTAATGTTGGTTATTTATATATATAATAAAGGGTATGTTTCTGCAGTATTAGCTTAATGAAATATCCTTTATCTTCTTTCAACAGATGTACGTGTCCACGTGGTTTTAAAGGCAAGGATTGTAGTGACTTGGATTTCTGTCTGCCAGAATCTTGTCCAGATGGTGCCACTTGTGAGAACCTGATTGATGGCTTTGAATGTAAGATTTAATTAATTAGAATCAAGTAAAGAATGTATAACAGGATATTAAGGATGAGGGTGTGCAATGGTGGTAAAGCAAGGGAAATAACTCTGTCTTCCCAGTGGACTATATGGATATAAATACATGGTTGCTTCTGACTAGATCAAGGGAGATAATTGTACTTTGAACTAATATAAAAGGATTAATCTATTTAAAAATTTCTTCATTGTTTGATTAATTGAGTGTTAATACATAAAAAACTTGAACTATTTGATTCTTTGATGCACATCTGAAAATAGAAATATTTTTCACCTTGTAGACACTTACCCAATCTTGAAATCTTGCATTAAGGTAAGCTTTAATGATGATGAGCAATATCACAACTGAAGCATAACAAAGTTACAGACTAACAACACTCTTAGTTTTGCACCCAATGAAACATTAAAACAAAACTTATCTTTACAGGTATAAGCTCAGCAACATTTGATGGTGTAAGTAACAAAGTCACGTATGATCGAAGGTTCAGGAACATCACTAAAGATATGGGGACTCTGTCACTAAAGATCAAAACAACCGTCAAAAATGGCTACCTCATGTACATCTCAAGTTTTAATAACGCACACTATGTTAAGTTAAGTATAGTGAGAGGCAACGTGGCTGTGACCTTCAAGTTAGGAAGTAACATGGTGGAGTCATTCAGTGTGAACTACGACGTCAGTGATAAACATTGGTACACTGTCATACTACAGGACTCGACAAATATGACACTTACAGTCAAAGGGGAGACAACTCAGAAATCAGTGGTTTACATACCTCAAGGTAGAAGCGTAACTTTGAGTACCCTTGTAAAAAGTCCCCAGTCAGTGAATATTAAAGTGGGAACAGAAACCTTAGAAAGTGAGTTGTCGTTCTACAAGGGCTGTGTACGGGAGATACGTGTGGGAGATTTTCTGCTGCCATTCTTTCGCCAAGACTCCTTCGTCAACTTTACATCCACCAACTATTTTGAAGTGAGAACAGTCAACGTGAATCCTGGCTGTGTCGCTGGACAAAGCTGCAGTTACAGTCAATGTCAGCATCAGTCTACATGTGTCCCAGGTTACTATGACTACAGTTGTAAGTGTCCAGCAGGGTATGATGGTCAGTGGTGCCAGACTAATATACAGGACTGCTCCCCAAGTAGCTGTGTTAACAGTGGAGTGTGTGTCGACAAGGTGGACGATGTCTACTGCAAGTGTAGACCAGGATACACAGGAACAAGGTATGTACAATTAAACAATGATTCACATCCTCTCACCCCTACATATCTTATAGGTGTGACTAAAATAGAAAAATTAACTCTTTCACTTTAGTTGAATGGTTAAGAAATAACCTAGGAAGTAACAGCTTTATGTATGAAAAATAAAACATTGAGGAGATCTGGGGTGTGGCGCTCTCACACTGATTATTAGTTATTTCCTCTTATAGATATTATATTTTTTTGGAGTACTGTTTCAGCATACAATTTGTATTGTAGCAGGAGCATAGTAACAAAGGTAATCAGGATATAGGTTTTAAGATGCACATATTAGTTTTTGCAATAAAGCCTGCATTGGCTATACATTTTTAGAACATATAGGAAATGTTTCAACTAGTTCAGTCTTGTGGTCTCCTTGGCTGGTGCTCTATATATTAAGGATGTCACAAGGACTGGTTGATTTGGTGTCAGAAACTTGTGTTGTTTTAGTGTAACCATAGATCAGCGGCAAGATACTTCAGTGATGCAGCACTTTGAGGTCAACCTTAAGTTGCAGATATTATATCAGTAAGACATGAACATGTGTTAAAAATATAGTGATTCACAATTAAAAACTCAGATAAGCACATGCTTAAACATTTGCATGTTTATATGGAGAAATATTACCTCTTTGCCAATAACTGCAATATCATTTGATATTTTCTTTGCTTTATCTAACACTCACATGGTGGTGTCGAGTGTCAGTAAACAATTGTTTAGGAAATGGCTACTGTCATTTAGATATTAAATCTAAATACAAATATTCATTGTATAAATTAACAATTTATTGTGTAACAGTTTCCTAAGATTACATTTACATCTCAGTACCTGGGGCCGCGGTGACCTAGTGATTAAAGTCGCCGACTTGTAATCATAAGAGCCTTTCACCTTCTAGTTCGATCCCGTCGGGGTGTGCTAGTGTGAGAAAGTTGCCAGTGGCTTGCCGTAGGGCCGTGGTTTAATCCGGGTACTCCAGTTTCCTCCACCAGTAAAACTGGCACGTCCGTAAATGACCTAAGCTGTTGATCTGACAATAAGTCCTTAATACAAAAAAAAAAAAAAAAATCATTTACATCTCAGTACTTCCTGCTATCTTGCATTATAACTCACTGTTCATGAGTACTACTCATTCTTTGCAAACAAGTCCTGCATTTGTTATATACTTTTACCATAACTTGTTTATCATTTTGAGGATATTATTTTGCAATGTGAAATATTAAAACAAAAACAGAACTTAATATAACTTTAAAACAGAATATAAGATATATTTGTTAATTCATCAAAAGTACAGTAAAAAACGTTTGTGTCGAAGTTGATGGGACCAGAAAAAAACTTCGACACATCTGTATGTTCGAGTAAAAAGAAGGAACGTTGGGAGTAGTCGGCAATAATCAAGTATATGTAGCTGAAATAAGAAGTACATGTTGAAGTCAAAGGCACTAATTTGTTAAGTGTTCAGCTCGTACTGTTCATGTGTAATGTTCAATGTATGTTGATGTTGTAGCTAAATAAATAAGTTTGCACACTAAAATACGAATAATGGCCGTGAATTAAGCGACAGTAAACGTGTTGTTGTTGTTGTTCTTGTCGTCGTCATCGTCGTCGTCGTCGTCAATTCAATTCAATCTATGTTATTCTGTTAACATCCCTTTTATAGAACAAAATGGACAAACGACAATAAACAGCTTTACATCATTTTAATTATGAAATCATAGAAAATAAAACAATTAAATTTAACAAAAAGTGCAAAAACTTTAATAGTAAACATTTCTCACACTCAATTTGCATTAAATATTCTAAATTGTTATAGTATACAGTTGTGACCTAGCTCTCTCACACTTATTATTGGTTATTTCCTCTTATAGATATTATATTTTATTGGAGTACTGTTTCAGCATACAATTTGTATTGTTGCAGGAGCATAGTAACAAAGGTAATCAGGGTATAGGTTTTAAGATGCACATATTAGTTTTTGCTGTAAAGCCTTCTTTGGCTATACATTTTTAGAACATATAGGAAATGTTTCAACTAGTACAGTCTTAGGGTCTCCTTGGCTGGTGCTCTATATATTAAGGATGTCACAAGGACTGGTTGAATTGGTGTCAGAAAATTGTGCTGTTTTAGTGTAACCATAGATCAGCGGCAAGATACTTCAGTGATGCAGCACTTTGAAGTCAACCTTAAGTTGCAGATATTATATATAAGATATATTTGTTAATTCATCAAAAGTACAGTAGAGATTGTTTGTGTCGAAGTTGATGGGACCAGAAAAAAACTTCGACACATCTGTATGTTCGAGTAAAAAGTAGGGACGTCGGGAGTAGTTTTCAATAATCAAGTACGTGTAGCTGAATTAAGAAGTCCATGTTGAAGTCAAAAGCACTACGGTAATTTGTTAAGTATTCAACTTGTACTGTTCATGTGTAATGTTCAAT
>JAUMGZ010194452.1:0-12979 GCA_032359645.1 Pododesmus macrochisma | reverse complement strand
ATTTCAAACAGTTCCCTTTTATAAAATAATACTTTCTACTTTTATGTGTGTATCTACGGTCTATCCTATGTCTTTAAATTTAGAGTTTATTAATTGGATTTTAACATTTTCCAAGTTTCACCTAAAATTCACTTGCATGTTTCAACCATGGCCGCTCCTAAAAATACTAGAGAATGATCTTTTCTGTTCTGCTAAGGTTTGATTATTTCAATATTACATTAAAAAGCATATTTCTAATCTCCCTTTTAATAGCTGATGAGATCAAAGAACTGATGAGGAAGGATATGGTCGAGCTTAAACGTAACATGAACGACGAGATACGTGAGAAGGATGCCGTCACAAAGACTGCCGAAGAACTGAGAGGTATCGTGAAGAAGAACGAGTCTGATAAGATCGACCTTAACAGGAACCTATGTGACACCAGACAGAAGGCTGCAAGTAAGTAAAAGTCCTCATATTGCTAGGTCTATCTATCAAGAACCTTTGTGACAGAAAGTGATAAGTAGGTCAAAAGACTATCATTACAATGTTAGATTTTAATGATGTTCAAAGTTTGTTTATCCAAAGTATGTTTTTGTCTTATTTAAGCGTAAATTGATTTTTTTTAAATTTTTGTGTGTTTTTGTAATTTGTCATTTTGATTAACGTTAAAAAGTTGCGTTTAGCTCTGTGTTGTGTGTTATATCTTGAAAAGTTTAGGTCCTAGACCAAATTTACTACATAGTTAGGCCATAGGGTGTAGAGTTGAATGCAGGACATATATAATCACTCCTGTGCTTTGCTAGTATATTTTACCAATGCATTTATTACCATGACAAAATTCCAATCTAATTTTTCTGTTTCAGAAGTGAAATAGTTTATCATATATATGTATATGTGTTACCTTGACCAATTACTATTTGAGTTTTGTCAAAATTAGCATTTTAATCATATTGCATGTTATTCATGTAGATTTATGTTTAATCTTTTCATTCATAAAACTACACACCTACTCTGATGCCAAAAGATGAATCCATGTTAAAATTAGATTTCTATTTCCACAGTTTTGGACGAGCAAAAGGCAGTTATCCAGAAGGAGGCTGGTGACCTACGTAACAGTCTACGTGAAGTAGAGCGAGCTCGCCTTGAAGCCCGACGTGAACTCCAGGATCTTAGGAGACAGGTCAAGATGCTGGATGGTGAGAGGAACAAGCTTGGCAAGGAGGTGGCCGATCTTCAGACAAGAGTAGCCAGAGATGAGGAGAAAGAAGAAGAGTCAAGGAGACATTCCTTTGACCTTAAACAGAAGGTACAGTATCACATTGACACATTCATAATCTGTTTATGTCCTTGATTGTGTTTTATTTGAAGATTTACAAAATGTAATCTTCAAATTTCTGTTCATTTGTAGACAAACTTTAGCACTCATTTTCTTTAGTACAAGAATTTTAATTAAGATTTTCATTGATGTACAACCATTAAGATTTTAAAACAATTTGATCCCATTGATTCTAAATTTTGAAATATCATTTAGGTGTCTGCTTTGTCAGAAACTGTCTATTTTTGAAGAGAATGTGTGCCGCTTTATAGTAATAGTTGTTATTTATTTTTTGGGCATTTTTTTCCCCAGTGTACTGTTTAGAAACTATGCCAATAACTTGCCATTGATTATATGTAATATACAAATGCTTTGTCATTAATAATAATTATATAATGGTATCTTTGGTTTGTAGGTTGTTGAGACTGAAGCTAGCCGTGAGGCTCTTCGTAAAGAACTCGCTAACTTGCAACGAAGAATGGCAGAGCTTGTGGACGACTCTGCTCTTAAAGAGAAGGACTATCAGATGGCGCTTGAGGATGGACGTCGTGCTGAGAAGAAACTTCAAGATAACAAACGGAACTTGGAGATAGCTCTTGAGAATTCAAATGGTGAAGGAGACGAGCTGAAACTGAGGCTGAGTGGTGCCGAGGGCCGTGTCAACGCTTTGGAGGCTCAGTTAGCTAGAATGGAGGGCATGAAACGAGATATTGAGTTCAAACTCAGCAGCATTGTTTCTAGCTTGAGAAGATGCATTGGATTCCGTCAGGACATGCCTCGTGCTCGCAGTCCTGTCAGGTCTCGTACACCGAGCCCTCGCCGATCAAGACCCAATTCACCATCCAAAGGTAAATCATAAAGCCTAGTTGAGCCCTGTCATGTCTCGTACACCCAGCCCTCACTGATCCAGACCCCCATATACCATCCAAAGGTAAATCACAAAGCCAAGTTGAACCCTGTCAGGTCTCGTACACATAGCCCACGCTGATCCAGACCCCCATATACCATCCAAAGGTAAATCACAAAGCCTAGTTGAGCCCTGTCAGGTCTCGTACACCCAGCCCTCGCTGATCCAGACCCAATTTACCATCCAAAGGTAAATCATAAAGCCTAGATTAGCCCTGTCAGGTCTCGTACACCCAGCCCTCGCTGATCCAGACCCAATTCACCACCCAAAGGTAAATCATAAAGCCTAGTTGAGCCCTGTCAGGTCTCGTACACCGAGCCCTCGCCGATCCAGACCCCATTTACCATCCAAAGGTAAATCATAAAGCCTAGTTTAGCCCTGTCAGGTCTTGTACACCGAGCCCTCGCCGATCCAGACCCAATTCACCATCCAAAGGTAAATCATAAAGCCTAGTTTAGCCCTGTCAGGTCTCGTACACCAAGCTCTCGCCCATCCAGACCCAATTTACCATCTAAAGGTAAATCATAAAGCCGAGTTGAACCCTGTCAGGTCTCATACACCGAGCCCTCGCCGATCCAGACCCCATTTACCATCCAAAGGTAAATCACAAAGCCTAGTCTTTACTGTTATTGTGCATTCTGTTAATAAGTTCTCATATTACATTTAATTCTCACCCAATATTTTGCAATTTCATAGGTAAAATTAAAATCCTTTGTTCTACAAAGATATTCTTCTCTTGTCTTTCATGTTGATAGTCCAGCATTACTATGTTGTCATGATTCTGTGTTAGCAACCAATTTCTGTAATATTCAGAAAAGAGACAAAGGGAAGTAGCTGAAATAGAAAATCTAAAACTTTTTAAAATGATTTCATTGAATTTAATTTATATTTTCTAGGATTTGACAACACCTATGCTACAACCACTGATGGTAGAGGCAGCCCCATTCCACGCACCGGATCCCCTGAGCGCTCTGGATCACCAATGCGTTTGTCTCGTGGTGCTTCACCGAGTCGATTGTTGGAAGCCCCCTCCCAAGCTTCTGCTTTGGATGTAGATCCAGAGGCTGTCAGGATGGCACTTAGGGATTTCGTTACACAGTTGGCCAATGCTGAAAGAGAAAGGGTTGGTGTTAACGATTTGTATATAATTTTACAGTTGGATTCTTACTATTCTAACAATTAATATAAGTTCCAAATAGTGGAAACAACAACACTTTAAGTACACATGTTTTGAACGCTAGGCAGTCGTCATCAGGACAGTAATCGCTAGGCGGTCGTCATCTGGACAGTAATCGCTAGGCAGTTGTCATCAGGACAATGATCACTAGGCGGTTGTCATCAGGACAATGATAGCTAGGCGGTCGTCATCAGGACAATGATAGCTAGGCAGTCGTCATCAGGACAATGATAGCTAGGCAGTCGTCATCAGGACAATGATAGCTAGGCGGTTGTCATCAGGACAATGATAGCTAGGCGGTTGTCATCAGGATAATGATAGCTAGGCGGTTGTCATAAGGACAATGATAGCTAGGCAGTCGTCATCAGGACAATGATAGCTAGGCAGTCGTTATCAGGACAATGATAGCTAGGCGGTTGTCATCAGGACAATGATCGCTAGGCGGTTATCATCAGGACAATGATAGCTAGGCAGTCCTCATCAGGACAATGATAGCTAGGCCGTTGTCATCAGGACAATGATAGCTAGGCAGTTGTCATCAGGACAATGATCACTAGGTAGTCGTAATCAGGACAATGATAGCTAGGCGGTTGTCAACAGGACAATGATAGCTAGACGGTTGTTAACAGGACAATGAACTCTAGACAATCGTCATCAGGACAATGATAGCTAGGTGGATGTGATCAGGACAATGATCGCTAGGTGGTTGTCATCAGGACATTATGATCGCTAGGCTGTTTGTCATCAGGACAATGATCGTTAGGCTGTCGTCATTAGGACAATGATAGCTAGGTGGACGTCATCAGGACAATGATAGCTAGGCAGTCGTCATCAGGACAATGATAGCTAGGCAGTTGTCATCAAGACAATGATAGCTAGGCAGTCGTCATCAGGACAATGATAGCTAGGTGGTTGTCATCAGGATAATGATCACTAGGCAGTTGTAATCAGGACAATGATTGCTAGGCGGTTGTCAACAGGACAATGATAGCTAGATGGTTGTCAACAGGACAATGATAGCTAGGCGGTCGTCATCAGGACAATGATCCCTAGGCGGTTGAATATTCACAACATGTCAGTTTTTATCACCATCACCATCTTTCAATGTGTTGTTAAATATTTTCAAAATAAATTATAAAAACTTACTTTGAGCATTTTAGAATTCTATAAAAGGTCTTCCATGATGTGACCAAAATATAAGAAAATGTGTGTGAAAACATACAGTAACAAAGAGTCAAGCTTTTTGTTTAAATAAAAGTTCAGCTTTTAACTTTATTTAAACATGTTCTATGGAACATTTTGCAAGCTGCACACATATACTTTTTGGGAAAGAAATTTTAACTAACAGTGTTTTCATATATTATATTTCAATATAAGTTTTGCACTTTGCTTGACATTTGAATTATAAGACAAAATCTGTGGTAAATGCTTTAGTTTTACTCATTTCTTTGTTTGTGTATTTAGGACGATGCCGTCCAGCAGGTCCGTGGACTGACCACACAGCTGAGAGAGCTTGACCAAGAACGTGAGCGTACAGAGAGAAGACATGATCAGCTCCAGAAGTCGTTGTGTGAGGTCGAGGAAGGTAAGTCTCTTTAGTTATGTAATTTTTTATGAAAATTTCTAAGGGTGGTTCCAGAATTAACCATATGGGAGGGATGGGAGGCACCCGAATTAATATAATATGGATGGTGGGGTTTAATCCAGATCTGCCTACCATTCCTTATATTAAATCAATTTTAATATTTGATAGGTGATGGGGCCACTGAAAATTGCCTCCCACCCCTCCCATTTGGTTAATTTTGGAACAGCACTAATTTGAAAACGGAATGGGTTTTGTCCATGCCAGCCTTCTGTCATCTATTCTAAAGACCCCTCATAACACCTTTGTATTGACAGATTTGTCAAACCTGTTTAACTTGGGTTGAATATATACAGAGTAAATATTGCAGTTGCTTAACTTAGTGTTTTATTCCTTATAAGTATTATTTCAGCAAAACATTCTAAAACTATGCATCTGAAGTCTTAAGTATCTTTAAAATAGATCCTGTTTCAAAATTAATCCTTCAAATCTTTTGAGTGTAGATAAAAAAAGAAATGCCTCCTTCATCTAAATTATAACAGAAGTAGTCTGAAACAAGGTTATCAATTGTGAAAGGCTTAAAGAAATATAAATGGTCAGAATTTAGTTAATCCTTTCATATGTATGGCTTCTTTAATCTTAACTTTTTGACCCCAAAAAAACAGTTAAGTCAGAGAAGCAAGTAAGAAACTCTGGTAGCTAGACTTTACCAAAGTGATTTGGTGGGGTGAATTTGTTTCTTTAAATTAGAAAGTTTATATATGTGAGGTGTACTAAAATCATCTTTAAAATGATCACTATTGTCTTCACTATCATCAGTGTACATTAAATCATTGTCTTTTGATTTTCATTGTCGTCGTCATAATCATCATCTTTATCATCATTGTCGTCAACATCATATCATCATCATTTCCCTTAAAATTCAGTTAAAGTGTGTAAATAGAAAATATCAGTCATAATATTATTCTCTCTCTTCTCTCAAGATATGGGAGTGGTTGGGAGCGTGAAAATGTTGCTAATAAGGGCTATGAAAGGTTGATATTTTTAGTTGGAAACTTAAAAATAATTTTGAAACATCTTTGAATAGTCAATGAATGGAAACAAAATTTCTTTCAAAAGAGTTTGAATATACTTGTAAAACTTGTTGCTGAATTACTTGTGTGTTAAATTTGCGTTATGACCAACAAATGGATGTTTGGTATTAACCCTTCACCTCTGTTTTCGATATACTAAGTTGAAACCTTTTTATCTTCTTATGCAAACATGAAATTTCCAAAGAGTTTCAAGTCTTGTCATGTTATAATAATGTGAAAGTTCATAACAAACAAAAAACTACTCAAATTATTATTTCTTAATCTCAATTTGAAGGTTAAAAATTTCAAAACCCTTTATCCTTTGACTTAATGAACTACAGCTTTTGGAAAATATTGTTTCACAAATAAATAATTACTTTTTTTGGAAATTTTACTTTTTGTCTTTAGAAGATCATGAATAGATCATGATTATTAATCTGTTACAATTTGACAGCCTACTATTACGGGTATCGGCTGTACGATTGTAAGTATACATACTAATGATGGTCGTAGGTCCTTATATCAAAGTATTATGGGAGTGGCTATATATTACAGTATACCAATCTAATGATGGTCGTAGGTCCTTATATCTAAGTATTATGGGAGTGGCTATATATTACAGTATACCCATCTTAACCTACACAAGGAAATGGTGTTAACCTAAACAAAGTATGGAATAGTTCATTTTGAATTTCTAGGGATTCAAAAAAAATTTGTCAGGAAATTGTCTTCATATTCATTTGAATTGTTGATTACATTTAAACTTCTTGCTGATTGTTGATTGAAGAGAATATTGTTCACATGTTTTCACTTTTATTTGACAAGGTTATCGTTAAAACCAGATTTTTAACTGTGAGATGCAATATGGGATTAACAATTAATTAGATCTATAAGTTATGTTTAACTAAGATCTTAAAGAGCTTTATGTTTTACAAATCAATATAAATATCAATATGCCTTTAAACTTACTGGTCTAGGAGATCAGTGTTGTGATATTAAAACATTAAATTACTGGTTTAGGAGATCAGTGTTGTGATATTAAAACATTAAAATTGATGCCAATGTATATTTGTTAATACTGGGTGATGGTAGAAACCAGTTCTGTTCTTTAATAAAGTCATACTTACAAAGAAAACATGCAAAAAGAAGAATCAAATAAATTGGCACCAATTAAAAAAATATCGAAAAAAACTATTTTTGGTGGGAAAGTAATTTCCCCTTTCAAACATTGTCACAAAATTAGGATCAACCCTCCCCTAGTAAGGAATTCAGAAATCTGGTTAAAGGGAGGCAACTCCCTGAAGCAGTCTTCACCAGGATGTATATTAAAGGGAGACAACTCTTAAATTGTACAAGGACTTCACATGGATGTGTATATAGACAGATTGTAATATTGGCTTTAGAGCTAAATAAACATCAAGTATATGTGAGATATACCCTGGGACAAAAATGTCAATAAAACCTGCAGATTTATATCAAAATTAGTGCCATAAATTCAAATCAAGAGTAAGCGTTTCTATGCAACATGCAATAACAGGATCCTTTTAATATTTCTAACCCCATTACTGCAAATGGCTTTTACCGACTCTTTAATCTGGGTCGATTTTATTAGTTTAACAAGGGTGGGAGGGCGTTGTTACTGTAATTACGTTAACAAGAATTTAAATTTCATATAGATAAAAGGATTTGTTTGTGTGTCCTATTGTTATCAGTTTACACAAGTCTCGGAAAGTAGGGAAAATTACATTTGATTGTTTGTATTATGAATGTGAAACATTGAGTCATCACAAGTCGGGGCATTGTTAGACTTTAAAGTACCAAAACTGTAGCACATGTGTGTATCAGTGGCATCTTAATATTGCTTGTACGACGTGTGGGACAAAATATGTGCATAAAGAAAGTATAATATCGTAACAGAGAAACGTTTACACATACATCAAGGATCATCATAATTTAATAATTAATAAAACAAGATTGATTTCTCAACAGGATTAGAATCTGTAGTAATTAAACCAGGGCTTCTTAAAAACATCATAGAATTATAGGTAATACTAAATTATAGAGTGAAAAACATCTTTTAGCACAATGAATGATTCTGGATATCAGTGATATATAGTGCTGCCTCCACTTAAGCCCCATGCCACAGACATGTTACAACTAAATGCAATCTGTTGACTTTCCTTGATATAAGAAGAGCTTGCAATTGTACTATTACCAAGACATACTATATCATGTTGTCATGGCAATATGTAAACACTAACTAAAACAGTACATTGTAAATTATCCAGGATGTATAAGGTAACTTTAAATTATGTGAATAATACATGTTTGAAACTGTAATAAGATATTTTAATGACTGTTGCATGTCTGAACACTACCAGCAGTGACCCATATTTGTTGTAGTTAGACTGATTACTTGTTGTTTGAGTGCAAGTTAATTGGTTGAGTATAGATCTATGTTCTAACTTGTAATGTTGGATCTTACACCTATAGATCCCTGTTCTAATATAGAACTTGTTACTCTTCATGTTAAGGTATAAAGTTGTACTTCTAAAATATAAATTGTTTACTTTCCTGTTGATAATTACTTATACTACAGAAATTAACTTTTCATAGATAACTATGCACAAAGTGTACACCATATAAATGCTGTGTCATTCACGATCGATATTCCTTTAGATGTGTTTTACAGTATGCAGGTATCACTGCAGTCCTGTGTTGATGTGGCAGTATTGATTAAGATCAATAACACATGGATGATTAGTCGTCAATAATTGATAGTTCTCTCACCTGAGATAAATACAGGTGATTCAGTTCGACCATCATTGGTTATCTGTTGATGAATTACCTCATTGGTAGGAACCGGTGTGGTAGCTCAGTGGTAGAGCGTTTGCTTTGCGTTCTGGAAGGCAAGAGTTTGATCCCCGGTCGTGTCAAACCTAAGATGTTAAAATTAGGTTAAAATTAGGTTATCTTCTCAATCCTTTCTAAGCGCTCAGCTTTCTGGGTAGAGGACTGGTTAGCTCGGTGTCCGGATAATGTGACCGAGTCAAGTATCATGTCATTGTGTCTGTGGTATGATATTTCAGTGAGACAGCACTATTAACTTACCATCAGTGCACACTGTCTCAAAATGACCTAGACATGAGTTAAAGGGATGTAAAACCCTAATAAAACAGAGTTTGTAGATGATATGTACTTGCCTAGTTTAATTTTTTGGGAGGAAAGGAAAGCATTTAAACTGGTTAGCTCAGTGTCAGAATAATGTGTCTGAGTAAGGTGTATCAGTGGGTTTGTGGCATGATATTCCAGTGAGATAGGACTATAAATATAAAAATTGGAGTTTGTATTTTTACAATGTTAATGTGTCTGTGTTGTGATATTCCAGTGAGACAGCACTATAAAAGATTGTCTGAGTATATATATATATTTATTAACCTTTTAATCTTTCTATGGCATAAATCAGATGTCTCAACTGCAAAATTAAAAGCAAATACAAATAAATGTAATTGGTTTTGATATGAAGTGAAATTGATGAACTTATAAATATATTGGCATTGGGGCTTATAGTGTTGTATGTTTGTTCTTGTTTAGATAGCACTTTTCTTTACAAGTTTTGTGTAAATATTGATAAATCATATATTCCTTAGGCCTTCAGTAGAGCGAATAAAATCCATTATACATTCGTACAGAGAGAATCCACTATACAATTCTAACTCAGGTATTGGTGTATTAGAGTATAGAGAGAATTTGTGTATTTGACAGTGAAAACAAGTAATTTCAAAACTGAAAAACGAAAGAAATTTTAAATAATGATTCAGAATTTATGAGTATATTTGGACAATGAATACCAAAGTCGTTTCTTGTATTAGTGTAGAGACTTATTATAATGTTCTCCGTGATTTACAGTTAACACATTAAGATGAAACCATAGTGATAGTACAGTAATGACAAAGTTAATAGAGACATATCTCTTTGTGACAACACATATTATTGAACTCAGTAATTTACAATCCCTGTAGTGAGTTAATTACTTTAGATAATGGACAGAACCTCATTTCGCTGACATTACAGTTTCTCATCAGCTCACACAGGTGACAATGTTTGAGATTATAGATAAGTACATTAGCTACAGGTAAATAGATTTAATTAGATTACACTTTAATCTGTTAATAGTTTCTCTGTCCAGTGACTTTGGCCTCATATATACACACACTTGGTATGCAGCTTGGTCATTCAGTCGCCCGGCAGGTCTGATCTTTATAAGAAGATCTTTCTGCTATTTATACTTGTGAATTTGTCGTTTTCCCTCGTGAGACTCCGTACATGTTTGAGCTTGTCACCGATCACTTGTACTCACTTATTGTCACAGTAGATCGTAGGTAGATACACACGTGTACACTTGATGGTATTGTTGTTTGAACAGAGATTACTACCATTTCAAGTACCGTCGGCCTACTTTGTATCAAGTGATTGGAAAAATGTCAGTGTCCTAGAACACTCACACTGGGATTGGATTATTTTATAACTATGTTGGTTTGATAAATTCCTAGCAGGAGATTTTAACTAATTCAGTGAGTGACAGATACTCCGGCTTGCACGCTTATCAGTTAGGGAAGTCGTGTTGCAGTGTTTATTGACAATCACCTGTCCACTTTGAACAAGAAAATCATTTCTAGCGACTACATGTAACTTGTCTGTAAACTTATAATGATCATGAAGGGAAGGTGTCTGTCAAGGTATACAAACCTTGTCCCTGTTTTACGGTGAACAATGTTGAAATGCCACACCCACTTTTGAAGGATTTAGGACACTTAGAATCACTTGAAACCTTTTATGGGATTTAGTGCAATATTGCTTGCTTGGTAGAAAACTATTGTGAGAAATGGCTTACAGAATGTACATGCCACCTGCTAATCAGTGTTCGTTTTCCGCTAAAACGTTGGAGTCTGTACAACTGGAGAGCTTCCCTCCGTCTATAGCCATACAACTGGGGGATGATGGTTTGTTACATTCATAATATTTATTCATGAAGCTTTAATCAGATGCAAAGTTTTCTTGGTTTTGATTGGTTGTACTTCTTTAATAGGCGGAGCAATCATACAATGTTTAATGAGGGTAGATGTTTGATTGGTTGATGTAAAGTTATGACATCTTATCAAACGAATAGTTTTAAATAGATATTTTGGTTTTAAATTAAATCATTTTTAGAATGTTTCTTGCAAAAATGATTTTTATTTGCTAATTGGCAAATACATGTTCATCTGTTTGAGGTCAGTTCCATTGGTAGCAAAAACTGGCAAACTTTAACTTCTTGATAAAAATCTTATTTATTTTCCCTTAGTTAAGACAAAAGCTAGGTAGATATAGTAAGTTGCAAAAGATTAAATATATGTATCATGCATTCAGGCTGTCCTATAGAATGGGATTGAATTAAGATATTTTATGGTTTTTACTGCATTATTGTCCACAATGTATTGAATATTTTGTACTAGGAATTTTAAGAAAATATAAAATTGTTACAAACTTTGAAGACTTAAACTTGCAATTGTGTACAGGACAGAACATGACAGTTACATGATATCAAAGTCATGTACCGATAATTTTACTTCCAACATTCCTGCCTGCCAATAAATAGTAAGGTTTTATTTATTTTGTTCATTCAATTGTAAGCTGATATCACAAATAACGCATTGTTAGCACAAATTATCTGGGTCACCAAAGACCTTTAAAAAGAATTTTGAACACAGGACTTATATCAATTGCCACAATAAGGAAGATATCACATTCAAGTTTTAAAAGTTTGGATATATAAACTGTTACATCATGGGATGACAAAAGAATTGGAACTATTGAAAAACAAATTCCAGATATTAATTTGTGTTTAAACATGGGATTGGTCAGAGACAATAACAATTAAGTTTTACCTAACATTTATAGGGCAGACCATATCTGGGACATTTAAATGTGTGGCTAGTGTAAATTAAACTATAGATAGTGCTTGTAACTATTTTGTTGTTCTGCTCAATACACACAGAGTTCCTGATCCAAAAATTTAAACAAAAAACAACTCTTCTTAATAAAATAACTTAGTATTCGATTTTAACATAAATTTAACTTCACATTAATTATTTCTTTATCTTATTAGTTGTTCTCTCATTCATTCATGTTCGTTTGTTCATTCGTTCATTCATTCATTCATTCATTCATTCATTCATTCATTCATTCATGCCTCCATGCAATAACTGTTTTATTATTTTATAAATGTCTTGATTTATGTCCATGTTAACTCAACATTTTACTAATTGTACATATCACCCATGAAAATCATCCAATAAATAGCCGGATACATTATTTCATTAAACCAATATAAAAATGGTATGGTATTTTATCTTGTAGACAAGCGCGGAATTGATGGCCGCCTTGCCAGCGCCCAGACTGCCCTCATGCTTCAAGAGGAGACAATTCGCCGTAACGAGCGTGAACGTAAGGCCGCCGCTGACAAGATCTGCTGTCTGGAGCGTAACGTGGCTGCTCTGGAAACAGAGAAGCGTCAGACTCAGGTAATTCATACTTAGGAATTTTGAATTTATTTCTATATTGTCCTTTGAAATAACCTCTTTAAAATAACAGTTTTGTATAAATTTTGTTATATTAAAAAGTATATTTTCAGTGAATGATGTTCATATATTCAGTTGAGTCTTACATTTCCACTAGTGGTTACAGAGGGGCCACACTCTATGTGTGCTGCCTCTAAACTTCCAAAATTTATTAAAATCCACTATATTTCTACTTATAAACATGTGTGCCCGTTCAGCTTTTGTGTTCCGCCCCTCGTCCTAAGTAGGCCCCCACTAAACTAAAGCTTAGACCCACCCCTGGTCCTATAAGTAGGCCCCCTCTTAACTAAAGCTTAGACCCACCCCTCGTCCTATAAGTAGAC
>JAUMGZ010194441.1:0-12980 GCA_032359645.1 Pododesmus macrochisma | reverse complement strand
ATCTTTTTCTAATAAACAAGAAGGCCTAGAACTTAATGCTTTGTTATGTAGGGAAGGGGGTTCATATTTGTTCAAATAAAGGGGCTCGGCCACTAGGGGTCCAAAAAGGGGAAATTTGTCAAAACTTCGAAAATCTTCTAATAAACTAGAAGGCCTAGAGCTTAATGTTTCGGTATGTAGTAACTTAAGAGCATGGAGAGCCAAGTTTGATCAAGGCTTGAACCTGGGGTCAAAAATAGGTTACGAATTTTGGGGTCAAAGTTCAACACTATAGTAAATAGTTAACTATTCACATTTTTGACTTCTTGTCCAAAACTATTGGACCAAATTTAGAAGTCATCTCTGTGGGAAGGGAATTCAGATTTGTTGAAACGAAGGGGCTCAGGCCCCAGGGGCGCCACTTTTGGAGCTGAAAGGGGGGAAATTTGACAAAATTTCAGAAATCTTTTTTAAACAAAAATAAAAGGCCTAGTGCTTAATGCTTTGGTTTGTAGTCACTTTAGGGCATGGAGAACCAAGTTTGTTGAAGGCGTGGTCCTATGTTCCAAAGTATACAAATGCCAATCCAGACTGACGTTAAGGCCAGATGGGCCTCTTGTTGACAGATCAACTTCAAACTTCGTAAAAATGTTTATGGCTATAAAATATATATAAATTTTTCGTTCGTAAATTTGAGATTTATGGCCCTTTGTTGCCAAAATGTTGTCCGCTCAATATCTTTAGTAATTTTTAACTTATTCGCACGAAACTTAATAAGTAGGTTCCTAACCTCAAAACTTGGATGAGTTCAATAACCACTATTTTTTTATCATAATTGTGGGACTTATGGCCCTTTGTTTCTGCCAAGAGTCACCCACCCACCGTGTCTGCGCATTATCATATCTTTTAGTATTTTTTGACTGATCAACTTTCTCTTCACATATTGTCAACCTCTTGTTAAGAATTGAGACGGCCGTATTATGCTCCGCTTCGCGGTGGCCTTGTTCTAGGTTTTATGTATTCTAAGTTTATTTCCCCCTTCGATTTGTATCTTGGCTTTGGGTTATGTTGGGTCATGAACGAGGTCCCCCAGTTATTGAATGGTGTGATGTCATTTTATATTACCGTTTAAGTTGGCACGTACATTCGGATGGTGACTTTTTGATGCGGCTACTGTCTGTTAGTCAATAGCCTTAGTTTGTTCTGATGATCATGTTTACATATTTTGTAATCCTTGGGCATGAGAAACCAAGTTTTTTCACATCCTTGAGTAAAAAAAGAATCAGCGCTTTTGGGGTCAAAGTTCAACACTACCGGTATGGCATATGTGTTAATTTTAATAAGGATACCTTACATTGGAAATGACAGTTCAGATTTTATCAATGGGTAAGGCTCCGTCTCTAGTTAGCGGAACAATTTAAAAGAACATCTTCGAATGAAGAAGGGGACATGAGTTTAATGCTCGAATATGGGTAATAGTATTGGGGTATGGCAAACCATGCCTGAACCAATGCGTAGCTCTCGGGTCAAAATAGGTTACGCGTTTTGGGGGTAAAATTAAACTCCACCTGTATAACACATGTTAACTTTTTACATATGCGATTATCCACTGTATAACAATGAACCAGATTTTGCAGGAAGCATTCTCGAGGGAATCGATTTCAGCTTTATTTAGATGATTGGAATCGGTCTACAGATAGCACCACTAGGGTATCAAAAAGGTTACATTTGTGAATATTTCATAAATCTTCACTCATAAAATAGAAGATCTTTAGAGTTGTTCTCTCTAATGTTATTTTTTTTATTTATATGTACGCAGTAACCTCTGTGGTGGAGAACAAGGTTTTATCAAGACTTTACCCTTATTTAAAAATGGGTTACTCCTGTGCGGTCAATATAGTTTTACACTTAAACAAAAATTATTTGGACTTTTCTAGCTAGTTTTCCACTTCTCCACATATACTGGTAGAATTATAACGAATGTTAGTATGAGTCATACTTCGGAGATGGGTGTGTAGATTGGTTCAAATCATGGAGTTTGTTTCCCATAGGTGAACGAAAAAGGGGAAACAAATCTAATTTCCAGTCAGATGGACCTCTTTATCTCTTATGAGCTTTTGTGATATATAACTGAAATATTGATTACGCGACGTTGTACTCCAATGACACAAACAATTCATTGTCCTGTGGACAGTGTCTGCGTAATTTCTCACGGACTAATCATTTTTGCACAGTATTAGTATTTTACATAAAAAAGAGGGGTTTACAAGAAAAAGGAGGATCAACAAATTAAATAAGCAACAACAGAACAAAGACAATCATTAACAAACAAGAGCTGCACCAAACAAACATTTTAATAAAATCAAAGGAGTTAAAAAAAAACCGCGATAACATATCTCAAGACTAGTTATCCAATCGAACCAACTTTTGGTCATCCAGCACATAACTTGTCACTATGATAAAGCCGGTTAATAAGGACTAAACACAAACTTGCATTCAATTAACTTCCTATATTTTCATAGCATTGTACCGTAGCTTTTGTCCTTAAGATGTGGTTCCCATGCCTTGCTGTTTAAACCCCTAGCCTTTGCGTATCTTTGCATTTCTATGCTAAATTCATCTTTTCATTTTCTCATAAGTTCGTTGATGACGGGGCAAATCTCTTAACAAGAACTGGAATCTTGGTCAATATCCTTCCTTACAAAGAACTGATTTTTCAATTCTTGTAAATATCACATCTATTTAGGGACCTTTTTTGTTTTCGAAAGTGCGTTAAAAACATACATGTATAAGAGCGTTTGTTTTGTTTCTCTACGTTTACCTTTATTGATTGCATGGCGTGTTCTGTCTGTCAGCCACAACAAGAAAATAAACGTTCTTGAACACTTCTACGATTTGTTGTTAGTGAGAATGCTGGGGTTAATTGGCGAGTATTTCTTTACGTAAACTGATATTGACATGTGTTCTATTCTAAATGGTGTGCTAAATTAACACATAGGATCCTAGAAACTTTAAGAGGTTTTCGTAGCAGCCAGTGTATTTTCTCATTATATTCTTTTGAAATCTGATACATCATATAGTAGAGCCAAGGCAGATCACATTCAAGTATAGCATAGCATGTACTGCTGATAAAGTAAAATCTCGTTGAGAACTTGAAATAGAAATTCAAATAACTGTTCACATAACCTGTAAATAACCACAAACACATGAACAATTCCAAAGTGTAAATAGACTGATTAACTTAATCGTCTAAAAATGTTTTAAAGAAACAAAACTCCTACTCGTATATTTTGATAAGCACTTTTATTTCGCTTTCATAATTTTTTTGAAAAACTTATGGCGCATGATAAATAATTCTATAGCATTTTAGAAACAATCACTGCTTTATTTACACATATATATATATAATATTACAAAATTTTCTTAAACATTTATAACAATAATGATAACATTAGAATACATCTATATAATATGTACAGAAGAATAGATATTAAAAGTCAAACCATTACCGAATGCACACCAGCTGTACATCATAATACTGATCCTGGTAAAGTTCTGTGGACTGCAGCTATCAAATCATGTAATTCTTGACGACATTGTAAATTGACAGATAATTGCTCAATACGTAAATTGTTTTCTTCATATTTTCGAAAAACTTCCATGAAGATATTAATTTACAGAAACACATTTCTATTTATTGTATATTTTGGTTGTTTATTTAGATAATTTGCATTTGCCGTGTAATAACGAACTGGTTACATCTATAAACATGCAACCAATACATTGTTAATAAGGCATTCCAAAAAACGTCAAATGGTGATTCCTAGTCAAAACATACTTTTTCAGTATTATCAGTAATGCCTATACCAAAAAAATTGTATTTCAGAATTATAAATAGCCTTACAGTGTCGTCAAGAATTTACCCGACCTGACGAACAGTGCCTGGGAACACAAGAGGTTCCAAACGTATACACGTTTACACACGTTTCAAACAAAGAAGAACACAGAAAAAAACTAAATGTGAAATCAACACTGATGCATGAAAGTATACATGTAAATATTAGTCATTTTCATAAGGATATATACGATTAATAGTTTTCTATCTATCACATTGCAAGGATTTTACAGGATAAATTCGTAATTACCATTTGCCATTTTGCATATAATTTCTGAGCAGTAATATATAAGATAAAGATATGTCTCTAATATAACTGCTAGAGTCGCTTCCCTTGGTTAGATAAAGTATTACAAGTACATTTTAGTATACTTAATATGAGTTACCCCGAAGACAACTTAAGACATAGCATTTAAATTAAAATTTGAAAAATAAAAATAACAAATTTCCATGTGTAAATACATCCTTAGATATAGAAAACGTTATGTTCACAATAAATACTTATATGGAATTATTTACAATACGTATCGAACTATACTATACTTACTTTATTTACAGATTAACTCGGTGTATTTGGACTAGAGGAGAAACTTAGTGAAAAGATATACATTCAAAATGTGTAAACAGTATAGAATTTTTCACACGCTATAACAAATAACAGGTTGACTTGAAAACTCAAGAATACCTAAGCTATCTACCAACGAACTTCGGTCTACTATAACACATGTAGGTAAGTATTAATTTCCTTTTTTACATATCCAGAAAACAGCCAAGAACAAACGCTAACATCAAATACAATAATATATCCAAAAAAAATACATTATAAACATGTATTACAAAGCGCAAATTGATTTCCTTTGTTCCATCAAATAGATATAACAATAAATACACAGAAAAAATATCGGAATACTTCTAGCATAAAATCATGAATAAAACCAATTCATTATTTTAAAAATATATCTTAATATTAAATTTCTAATATATAAGTAATGATATGATAAATAAACTTGAACTATTTTTCAAAATGCTTAAATAAATACCAGACTAAGTCACCATTGTCTAAATGTAAATTGCCTGCTTTCAAGAGAAAACGGTAATTATGACATATCGAATGTGTGTATTAACGGTATGTATATCCACAATAACTATCATACATACATTATGAGTTTATAGTCCATACGACTTGTATTTATTGCATCTATGTTTATTGTGGACGGAATATTTAACAAGGAAAATACTTTAAAAAAAGAATTCATATTTACTGCTTGATCAAAGTAGCACTAATAGGATTGAGCAGTTAAACAGTACTATTTAATTGTTTAGATGTGTTTTAGATATGACTCCAAAGCTAAAATTTGACAAATACATGTAGTGAAAAATTAAAGTTCTTAACAATTCATAGCACATATATTTGTGAATTAAAATACGATCGTCACATAATAAAACTGAAGCTTGCTATATATATATATAGTAGGAGATTGAGCAAAATTCAAGTACTTGTGATGTTTTGCAAAAAGGCATTTCATAAGAAATTATGCATCAATAAAAGTCTTTATTTAGTTCTAGATAAGGTCGTGCATTTATAAAGGAGTGCCATATCTTAGACCTTGTCGGGGCTTTGTCTGTTTTGCCCATACTATTGGTTTCCTCTTCATTCTCTCTGATACCCAGTCTGGATGTATTATGAAGTGTCCTCTGCATTGAGGTTGTGTTGTCTGAAAATGAATGATATAGTAGAATGATGAAACATGAAAAGTCGTTGTGTTGTCAACATCCCTGAATTAACGTAAGATTTAACCGATAAGAGAGAAATGTAATGTTAAATTTGTATTGAAATCTTTTTTATTATTTTATTTCAATTTTTTATTATCTGATTTCAATCAATCGAAATCACACACACACACACACACACACACAAACACACACACACCTCAAGATAATGTGACAATTCTAAAAGTTCACAGCAATTTGTTCAGTGAATAACCCCAACCCCCCATGGTCATTAATAAACTAGTTGATGGCACACCAAATTCACCCCTACAACAAATTAAACGTAGAAAAAAATCAGCCAAAAAAGTGCATTCATACATAAACATATTATTGCCAAATACATACCATAAACATGCTGTGCTCGTGTACGTAGTCTTCTGACTTTGAGTTGTACCTGTTACGCATTCTAGGTTGTTGTGCATAATGGTTCATATTCATGTCTGTGCTTGATCGGAAGAGCTGTGGTAGCTGTGGGGTCTGTTGAAATCTGTTCATTGTAAAATAACAAAGACTTTAGAAAAATTTATTGAAACCGACATATTCAAAAATATATTATACATGTTTGTATACAAAACTATAAAATGATTAATTGTTCTTCATGCGAAAAATTCGATGATGTTGAAAGTAGAACGTTTTTATATCAAATCTAAATACGCATATTTGTTATCAGTAATACGAGTATGATCTTTGTATAGCTGAAGTTTCGCGGATTAACAAAATTGTTCAATGATAGAACTGGAATACATACTTAAAGATAAAGAGAGCTGTGTTGGTGCGAACTTTACTTTCGATTTACATGTGCTTTGAAATAATCGTTCATTCTATCGATATTGGTACCACTTGTTTGCAACAAACATTTTACTTTTTACCATGTATGATAACTTTTTGAGAAGCGTAGCGAATGACAATTTTGCAATTTTTTTTTTTTTTTTTTTTTTTTTTTTTAAAGATTTGAACAGATACTATCTACTTTATTAGTATATTTTGTTAATTAAGGCGCCCGGGTGGTATGAAAAATGTTTCAACTCAGGGTCTAATACGTACATGTATATTAAAAGGTAACTCACAAAGCGTACATAAGCGTCATAACATCATAAACCTACTTTATTAGTATATTTTGTTAATTAAAGCGCCCGGGTGGTATGACAAATGTTTCAACTCAGGGTCTAATACGTACATTTATATTAAAAGGTAACTCACAAAGCGTACATAAGCGTCATAACATCATAAACCACGAAATTAAAATGCATAAGTCCATAGACATAGCCAACCCAAAGTAAAACGTCGGTACACGCACAGAATACGGAACTACTTCAATTAAAAGTCAGGTAAAAGTCACTTCAACTTCAAATTATAATTCATACAGATGTTAGGATGGCATCAGTGTGCGACTGCTATGAGCTTAAGTTACAACAGTTAAAAAATTTAAAACGCAGGGCGTAATAAAACCACAATAGTATTAAATATATTTGCAAACAGTTAATATATAATAGGCATACACTATTTTAAAAGCTCCAAGCGTAACAATGTAAAATATATACAACTATATCTATTGAAATAAAGCGTTATGTTTTGTTATATTGTGTCAAACAATACAACATAGCATATCACATAACAACAATTAAAAGGATCAGCATAAAAACAAGTTGTTTGCAAATTAATTAAACAAAAAGGCAAATCAATAAAACGCATAGGTAAACGATTAACATCAAGTTCGTATTCAAGACAGACAATGAGCAGATGAACTGTAAAAAAATGTAGATACGTACAATTGGACAAGATACCTAATGTTGAAAATGCAAAAGAGTTGCAAATAAATAAACAGACACAAGAAAGAACTTTTCATGTAGTCAATTAATCAAATTTAAATTCCTTTAAATCAGTTACCTTTTGCTTAAGGTAAAATAAGAAAGGAAATCAATAAGAAAATATTGTTAATAATAAGTAACTGTTACATTATTTTTCATTGAAATGAAGCCCACTGGCTCGACAAGAAACATCTCATATAACATACTTCGCAACAATGTGTAAATATAAACAGGTTGCTACTGCGCAATCATATCAACAAAAATACAACGTTTGATGAAAAATTTTGCTGGAAAAGTATATGGATCTTACAGCATTCGTGGTAATGGAATCCAAAATTTAAAAAATGCTAAGAAGTGTATCTGCAAAAAAATACAGTATAATGAAATGAAATATAAAAACCCAAAGTAAAAACATAGACAACAATGAACATTGACTACTTACGCATCAGGTCCTTTGACGGCATTAAAACCTCCGCCTCCTACCCATCGTTGTGCGTAAGGATTATTAGGATCTACTGGAGGTTGCGTTGATGTAGCTCTGGGGTCGCCCCAGTTGTATGTCGTCTCCCTCCTCATATTGGGGTTATTTATCATCGGTAGGTTCATTGCCTCCATCATTCTGAGAATAAATTCTTTATCTGCAAACGAAAATATTTAACATTCGGCTTAACATAGAGCATGAACTATGTTCAGATTTAAAAACAAAAAGCAATGGCAACACCGTTGTGAAGAACAATTTCAGATGCTTCAAAGTATGTGTCCTATTTCATTTCACACAAGATATGCTATGCAACATATACAGACGTAATTAATTACCCATTTCAAAAGTCAAGTGATATGATGTACTGACTACATTATAATGTTGTCATACAACTCAGGAGAATGTTCAACATCGATAAATGTGTTGATATGCTTTGATATAAGCATTATCAGAGAATAACGCCGTCATAATCAATGGTACACGGCAAAATACAAAACTTTCTTGTAGATCCTAGTATATGTAATTGTGTGGACTTTTAATCAAATTTCAATGTTTTGAAAGTGTCATTGAAAATTGCACAGCAAATAAATCTATACCAGACAAGACAGACATTATTAACAGACTAGGTACATTAAAATCAACCTCACGGCAATCATGTAATTACGTAATGCAAATAAAATACACCACATGTTCGCGATCGTTAACTCTTTCAATAGACAAAATAAAATGAATATAACAAGTGTCTGGTGGCAATAAAGCCTATCAACCAAAAAATCCTGTAACTATATGACAAGGTTATTAAAATGATCTCAAATCAAATAGAGAAAATTGCACAATAAAAGAGCAAACATGTTGCAGGAAGACTTTAAATGATCTTTCTGTCAACGATTTGTAAAAAAAAACAAATTAATGAGATTTCGAAATTTTACTCAAAAATATAACAAAGCATAATTTGTAATACATTATATTAAATTTGTTTTGTAATGTGATAATACAAAACGACGAAATATACCAGTTCACCAGGTGTATAGCTATGTATCTATTGTCGCCAGGCAGCAGTGATAGAAGGTTGTCAATTCTATTTGCATCAATATACACGTCCTTTTGTAATGTTTGTGTAGGTTATGTAACATTCATTATCTCAATGTGATATAGTTTTATTGGACCATAGATTAAACAAAACCAAAATGTTATCTCACACACAAGTTTGCAATATCCTTTTATAATTGAAAAGGTGATATTGATTTTTAAGAAAACTGTATATAATTTATATATTGATTTGTTAATTTTATGTAATTTGGCTTTACCTACTACTAAACACATACATGTATAATTGTATAGACTGCGCGTGCAACTTGAATATTACCACATGTATCACACAAAATCTAAATTTGATCAAACTTAATAGTCGGCAATACCGATATAATAAAATGAAACATGACAAAATCGTTCAATGCAAAGAGACAGAAGTATAGAAGGTCACCCCTTACCGTACTGACTAGCTGTGTTTATCCAAGATTGAAAATCAGGTGCAAAGGTCATAGGCTGTCCACGCTCCTGAAATAAAACGAAACACGTATGTTTAGACTACTATGTAGTTTTTCTGGTATTTATATATACCTGTATCAATGCAAAACAATGTCAACATAGGACATTAGAATAATAATTGATAGTTGATGCTGGCTGCTAAAGGATAATTTTTATGATTTGAGCCTTATTTCGATTGTCTCAAATGGGAAAAGGTGCTTAATGATGTCTATGTGTATATTCTTTTTAACTGAAATATCCTTGCTACATTCATAGTGCAAAACTAGACACACGACACAAAGATTGTAAATTTGAAATCACAAACGGTTCACTATGATGGTAATTTGTCATATAATATATTCCTTGAACTTCAAAAGTAGTAAATGTGGAAAACCAAGACGATAGTCATAAGACGCATTTCCATGGACATGGGCAAATAAAAGAAAAAAAGAGGAAAACCACAGAAAGAAATGTGCATGCACTTCTATTAAACAAAATAGGAAACATCACGAACTTCGATGCAAATGATATTCAAACTAAGTTAAGTGCGAGTGTTTTACTAGATAAAGTCTGAAACAACAAATAAACAAAAAAAACTTCTTTCAAATTCCTTTCGTTACAATAAGACATATTCTACTTACTTAATGCATGTCTATAATGAATACGAAAGGCTTCATTACAAAATATAATGTCATATTAAAATCCAAGGGTCTTTTTCCGAATTCTCTGTGTCGTTTTCGGGTCACATTAATCAGATTTATTATTTACTTCACGTAAACTTTTCTTACTTTGTATTTCACTCGGAAAAGTTCACACGTTCTTCAGTGAGATATCATTATCCCAATAATAAGATATTCCAAATGCAAGGTACACTTTATACGAGTATGTTTCAATGCAGGTCAATCTTTGGAAACTTGGCACTTAAGTTCATAATACTTTAGTTAAAACCTAGTGAATTGATTCAATACAGGGTATATTTGACACATTTGATATTAGCTTAGGTGAGGTCCAGCGAAGGATAAAATATCAGGAACTTTATTAGTTTCTTAGGTAATTTGATTGATAAACTGCATAATACACACCTCTGTGACAAATTCAGGTATAAAAAAAAACTATCGCCACTTGACATTAATCTCCTCTTTGTTATGTGTAAAAGCATTAACATCGTATATTAACATATATTTGAATATGTATAGTTGTTAATTCAGGGTGTATGTTACCCATGGTGTTACCTTATATTGAAACGAGTAGCGGAAATCATATAGAGAAGTGTATAATATAGGTATAATGTTATATGTTCCGGTGCTTCTGTGTGAATTGTTGTGTATTGATAGCCCTTTAACCCGCTTGTCTAGCCTCATTGTTACAGCATTGTGTATATAGCGAGGTGATGTCGAACGTAGCATAGTCACCAACAATATAAAGCAAGCTACTTGGGTATAGTCCAATTCTCAAGCACGTGTTTTGTCAATGAGACTTGATATTATCAATCGGGGATCATTTTGCGTCGATTAACACCGATTTATAAAGGAATAGTACATTTATTTAAATGTTATCAATTCAATTACATAATGAGAATGGTAATATGATATTCAAATGTACAAATCATTAAAAGTACATAAAAAGTCAGTAACACTAAGCCGTATTGGGAAATCTAGTCAAAATGTAATTAGTTACTATATGCTAGAAAACTAAACGTTGTATCTAAAACCTTAAAATTGATATTTATGATAGCCGACCGACATACATAAAAAAAACATTAAACACTATTACATAATATTAAATCCTTATATTACTACTACAGATATATTGAAATGAAGTGTAGGACAGAGACGATTAGTTTGAGACCGCCACGGTCTAACTCTTAATTTAAACCACATTTCTGTGGATTAAGAGAAAATGTAAAGCAAGGGAAAAATGAAAGTAGAATCGGAAGGCTAAAAGCTGAAGATAGAAAACATCAGTTGAAATTGAAGACAAAAATGAAATGTAAAACAATTCAACTAAAAATTAAAAGTACGAACTTTTAAAAACAAAACTGGAAGCTACGCCAGTAAAGTTTCTTTAGATTTAATGTATATCACTTGTAAAGTTCAGCATTGATTTAAAAGTTATAGCTGTATGTATATTGATTAAATTATACGGTACGCAATATACAGGACTACATGTCTTGAAAGAATTCCAAATTTTAAGATTAAGCAAACATTTGTTCTGATAAACGATAAGCAATCGTATATATGGATATATAAATCAGTCTTTAGTCCGTCAGTTACATGTTGGTTAATGAGTAATTGATTTACGACTTGTCTAATATAGAACTGACATAATATCCAAATTGTCCTGCATAAAGTGCAGATTTGATAAGACAATTTTACAGTAATTCTTATGAGAATATTCAAATATTTCACGCGCACGTAAATCGATGTTTTTGGACAAATTCTGGATAGATGTGTAACAGAAGATGCCATCCAAACTTGGAATGTAAAAAATATAATTTCTTAAAATAACAATTTAACAGGGAACGAGGAAGGACACTGGGTAAAAAGAAAGAAATAATATGTAGATTGAAATGTTCTTAATAGAATGTTCAAAAACGAACTTTGCATTTTTGATATATATTTTTGAAACAGTCATTTTTCACAATGACTTGCTATTTCAGCCATTATACAAAATGCCTAAAACAGTCAGTCATTCTGCAAAATGACTGATTTCAGTAAACGACAGTCACACACACACATACACGCACACACGCCCGTACTCGTATATATATATCAGCATTTGGTTTTCCATCCTAATTCTGGGATATCTATTTTCTCTTGAGCGACCGTCGGTTGACTTACCTGATATTATTTCTAACAAGTCTCGCCAACATAGAACAATTCCATGTGATTTGCTATTTGCTGTTTTAGAAAGCAGCTGATTGTTAAATTCGTCCTTAGAAATCATTTGCGTTTTTCTTTCTATTCTATCTTGTAAGATTACGAGTTTCTTTGTAGTATACATGTAACTATAACAATGCATGTCCAAATGTTATGACTACCATTAGTAATGCAAATAGAACCATGCAACAAAAAGCTAACGCTAAATGTGGGGTAAAATAACTGAAAGATGTGATAATGCGATGGTTAATGAAAGAAAACCCGTTGATCACTTAGTATGAACCTTTAGGGCAAGTGTTAAAAATCAAAAGTTATAATTTAGAAATACAGTTTCAAAATTTGAATGTGTCTTACAATCTAAACGCAATTTAATGATAAAAGCGTTTGTTTTACTTTCTCCGTGTGTATGCCCGTATACTCTCGTGCTTGTCAGTTTGTTTGACTTAATTAATATACTTGGCTCTTCTCCTCAAAATACATGATTCAATGTATCGTTTGTGTACAGCTTTAAAATGTTATAGCCTTAATATCCATCGACCCGAAACATTGATGTACAATGACTTGGATCAAAATAGTACAATATCTGATTTGAAATGCTTAAAACACTGCAGTAATGGTGATTTAATGTCAGATATTAAACA
>JAUMGZ010194430.1:0-12980 GCA_032359645.1 Pododesmus macrochisma | reverse complement strand
CGCTGATTGGCTGCTTTGAAAGGTCACGCCAACGACTTAAACAATTGGCGTTCCTCAGATCTTCCTAGCGACATCCCGGGGCAATAGGTAGATCTGGTTTTAGTCAGATTAGTAAAAACTGTAAATGTCAGTTAAACAGAACAGCACTAGTTATCATGGATGTATAAACTATAAATGCCAGTTTAACAGAACAGCACTAGTTATCATGGATGTATAAACTATAATTGTCAGTTAAACAGAACAGCACTAGTTATCATGGATGTATAAACTATAAATACCAGTTAAACAGAACAGCACTAGTTATCATGAATGTATAAACTATAAATGCCAGTTAAAAAGACAACACTTGTTATCGTGGATGTATACACTATAAATAACAGTTAAACAGAACAGCACTAGTTATCATGGATGTATAAACTATAAATGTCAGTTAAACAGAACAGCACTAGTTATCAAGGATGTATAAACTATAAATGCCAGTTAAAAAGACAACACTAGTTATCGTGGATGTATACACTATAAATACCAGTTAAACAGAACAGCACGAGTTATTATGAATGTATAAACTATAAATGCAAGTTAAACAGAACAGCACTAGTTATCATGGATGTATAAACTATAAATACCAGTTAAACAAAACAGCACTAGTTATCATGGATGTATAAACTATAAATGCCAGTTAAACATAACAGCACTAGTTATCATGAATGTATAAACTATAAATGTCAGTTAAACAGAACAACACTAGTTATCATGGATGTATAAACTATAAATGCCAGTTAAACAAAACAACACTAGTTATCATGGATGTATAAACTATAAATGCCAGTTAAACAAAACAGCACTAGTTATCATGAATGTATAAACTATAAATGCCACGTATTTCATAGATAAATCGTAAGAGAAAATCATTATTGTAAATGGTAGAAAAATAAGGTTTATAATAAATTAGCAATTTCCTTTCATTTCATTTAATCTGTATTGCACTATACTGAAATGAATAAAAAGAAAATGTAACAGCTACGAAAAGAATTCTGAAAATATTTAGTTATCTTTGTAATACATGTATTTCTTATTATTTTGAAATTTGTAAGCAACAAATTGTACAGTTTATTCAGCACTGAATTTACATAACTCATTTACTTGTAATAATAATATGAAATAGTAAATCGCTTTATCGATACATTTGTTTAGTCAATGGTCTTTCTTCATTCAATATGTTTTTAAATTTTTTCGTTCTGTGAATGAGATTTCTCTTCATTCTAGCTTTATCTTTGCGTTTCATTTTCTTTACATTTTTATATGTATACTCCTAATTATTATCTATAATAACGAAGTCAGGTTCGCAAAAGTATTTTACAAATTCTAGTGTATCAATAATTCTAAATCAATATTTATTTTGAAATCAATTAAGCCACATCCAATATAGTGATTGAGTTCTGGCTATAAAGCCTGAGGCTACAGTACTGCACAACTATAATAACTATTATCTGAAACTAGAATCTGCTATAATTTAACGAACGTTATTGACTCTTAGGAGGGTAATGAACATTGCATTCAAAGTAACGATCTTGAATTGTCATACAATATCATATTATTCAAAGTGCGACTACTACTGCATCGACCGATGACAGTCATTGGTGGATAGTTTGAACTGCAGTTGAGTCTACGAATACCTTGAAATATGATAATACCAATAAAGTATTCAAGGTGGGACTTGTAGTCATTCCTTATTATTGTTTAATGACGAACTTAAGTTGTTCATATCCTCCGTTACTGTGCACATAACTAGAAACTATGATAACACACTCATCCACAAGAGAAACCAGAAATGTGGCTGCTGTTTTCTTCTTCTAAAATTCCATACAGTATACATATGTTTAAGGAGCGTCTGAGTGTAAAAGTATGAAACTTTATACACTGCAGTACTGTTGAAAGTAATTACTGCATATATATTAATGATACCTAAATAGTATAATATGATAAGTAACAGCTATCAAAATATTTCATAATGTTGATGGATATTAAAATTTAATTGATTCACTATTTTCATTTCAATAACTGAGATCATACATTGCCTCTGCACGATTGGAACATCGCATTCTGTGTATGATGCGTCAGTGGAAAATTAATATGAAATTGAACAACAATTTAAATTGAACCATAACAAACATTTTCAATTATTTGCTGAGCAACAATTTTTTTCATGAAACTTGTTTGTCGAATCGCGATGTATTTTAGATTTATTTGTTTCAACACCATTGCTCGATATATTATATGCGATAGTGTCACGTTCTTAGTTATAAATGTAAAACAATGACACTTGGTAGTCTCTTAAAAGGTGTATGTCTCTCATTAAAGCCTGGAATCAAAAGTAATAAAGGTTAAATACGAATATGCATTATTAAAGCTTGATATAAGCATGTGTACAGGACATAAAACCTACGATCAACCTTAGAACAAACTTTTACTTAATTTCACAATGTGAACAAAAGTTGACAGAACATAAATGTTTCGAAAGAAGCGTCATAAAAACTTACAGTTTTCAAGTTCCCAAAATCTTGATCTGGCATCAAAAAATGGTAACACCGATGATTTTGGCGAATTATCGCAGCAAGCAAATAGCGATAACACAGTCGACATGGATGAGACCTCAAGTTCACATACATAACTAACCTTAGTATTTAGGTCTTTGCCATGGTTCTTGTTTGGTTGAGGTTGTTGCGAGCTTTATGTTTTAGCCTAAATTGACTTTTGGTGTATATACTGTGCAATCCAGAGGTCATCTATCGTTATTTTTTCGTATTGTTGACTGCTTCGCACAAACTACCTGGATAATTTTGACAAGATTCTGTTCTGTTCTGTGATTTAGATGGCAATTAGGATAATTCCCATACATGCCAGTCATCTTTTATGGTTCTTTTTACTTATTATTATTTTGTACGATATTACTAGATCGTATCGCATTGGTTTTATTACCAGTGGGGAGAAGGGTTGTTTTTATGTTCTGTTATTTTCATTTATTAATTTGTTTTCCTCTCATCTAAAATTTTGTATAACTTATATTGTTTTTCTATTCTAATCTCTTAGTCTGCTTTATATTTCCAAAGTGCCCAAAACTTGTGATTATTCTTTGATAAGATATTTATATTTTTAATTCTGTTACAGTAAATAGAAATACTCTATAATACATAGATGTTACTAGAAGTAACACGACTCGCTGTCAATGTTCTCAACAACTCGTGGGACAGTTTTGACAACACTTCTTGTTGATATTCCTTGTATGAGTTCTCTTCAAGAATTGTTCTCGGAGTTACCGAACTTATTCAAATATGCCCGACTGCCAGGACTTTTGGTTCACTGAGACAGTTTCGACTTTTAGCAAAGAACCGTTAATAAGATTTTTACGAACCTGGTATTATATGTTCTTTGAATATTCCCCTTTCAGCTTTGTGCCCGACTTCCCCTTAATGTATCCAACATGACCGCCAGGGTTTGTGATCGGTAGGTCTTTTTGATGCTTTATCAATTTAGGAAGGATGCCATCTGAATCAGTGATTGGCACGAAACTGGATGCAGTTAATCCATGCACGGTCCCGTTTGTTTGCCGTTGCCAAACTTCATCTAGTATGGCTGTCATGGTTTCTGATTTGATGCTATCAGTTCTACTTCTTGTCTAGAACCGTTAGACCGGTTTTCATGCAACGTGTCCCTTGCATGTTCCCCTTTTCGAATTGTGTCGGACGTTACCAAACTCTATCTAATATGGCCACCATAGCTTTATATTGTCTGAGACAGTTTTCGACTTCTGTCAAGAACTTTTGATCAGATCTTCAGACAACTTAATGTAGATGTTCCTCGAATGTTCCTTTGCATGTATCCGACATTGTCAAATTCAATCCTATGTGGCCGCCACCGCTATAGCTCGGTCAAGATCTTCTCTTTTTCTTGTCAAGAGCATATGTTTAATTTTAGATATTATTTCCGTGGCCCTTTCCAGAATTGTGTCCGACATTGCCAATCATATCTTATATATCTTTAGACCTTCTGATTTGCCAAGACCTTTTGACGTCTCGTTATGATCAATTGATAAGATTTACAGGTAATTTGATATAGGTGTAATATACACAATCCCCTTTAGAATAATAGTCTGACATTGCCAAACACACTCCAGTATGGTCGCCAGAGTATTTTATTGGATGAGACCTTTTCAACTTCTATTTTTATTTCTATGAAATGTCCTTTGTATATTTATTGTATCGTCGTCGCCTATCAAAATTGAGTGTCCTTCGTTACTGATCATACTCCTATATGACCACCAAATATCTTATTGTCTTAGCAATTTTAACTTATTTTTTTCTTCTGAATTTGATAAAACCTTTAATATTCTCTGCATTCAAGGTTTCATTAAATAATCGACTCGGGCTTCGTAAAGCTAAATCCAATATTACAGCCATGGCCTCTTGTTGACTGAAAACTTTTGAATTTCTATTTGAGGAAGACTGATTTCTTTCTTCAATCGTTCGTTACATGAAACACAAAATATCAAGTTGAAAATCTGTATGCATAGCTACATCTATCAAAGGGTATATACGCGATATACTCTTGAAGGCAGACATTGGACTCTTGCCTTTTAAGGGATTTTTGGTACATATACAACTTTTGAATGTTCTTCACAATTTCTTCGCTGATATCGCAGTTTACTTTAATATTCAATTATTGAAAATCATAAATTTGAACAATGTACTCTTTTTGGGGAACTTATACTCTTATTTATTATTTTTTCAGATACATTTGATACAGATAACATCAGGAATAGGTAAGTACTATTGACTTATTACCTACATGTGAATTTCAAATAGTCTTCATTTTTGAATTCCCGTTTCAGTTTGCAAATTCATTCTGATCGTGACTTTTTGATGGGGTTATTGTTTGTTTGTCAATAGCCTTTATTTTGTTTATCCTATTTCCCCTTATTCAATAACAAATATTATTATACCTCATTGGTGTAACAGTAGCGCTGATTGGCTAAAGCGTATCACATGACGGGGAAATGAAACATCGAATCTCCCGAAGGCGCGCACTACATGGAGATTCTATGTTTTATCATCCTGGAGCACGTGTAGCTCATTGAAGATTCACTGCATTGCGCATACTGTTCCAGGCCTAAATTTTTTTTCGGTATGATAAACAATTTATGACCCTGTAAGCAGGGTGAATCGAAGGTTTATTTACCCCTGGCGGCCATATTCTCCTCGGGCTCCGCCCTCGGACTACTTCGGGTAAATAAACCTTCGAATCTCCCTGTTAATAGGGCCTTAAATTAATAGAATGCAATCTTAAAATAGCTAGCATTCATCATCATATATATGACAACATATGGTTGTCTCAATATTTCAGCTCTAGTGTCAAACCATTTGTTTATTAAACTATAGAATGAACCTTTAGTCTAGACACATACATTTGTATATGAGTATTTAATTGATGTATTAATTTCATCTGAAGCATACCCCGACTCTTTAATTCAAGTTCTTTGATATGAGCAAAAAATAACAAAACAAAAAATTAAGAACAATCCAAAGCTCTACTTAAATTTTCAACATCTCTGATAATCAGTTTTTCAGTCTTTTTCAATGTTAACTATTTATCGTACAAAGGTAACTCAAAAACATTGAAAGTAAATTTGCAACTGATAGATATTTGAATTAAATTTCTACAAGTGTATGCTGTTGTTAAAATAAACTTACAATATAAATTCTTAACCGTTCAAGGGTAAATACAGAAGTTTCTAAACAATCTTATTACAGCTAACAACAAGATTTATTGATATATATATGCCACATACCCCAGGCCTATAGATACGCACTATCAAATATACAGAAATAACTTAATTGAGTTATTCATGGCGTATATTCGTAGATCGTTTTGATTAATTTGTAGCTTGGCCTTGGATCTAGGAAGAAGTCTTCTCACACAGATGTGGTGTCCGTCTCTTATAGACATTATCTTTATGGTTAGCCAGTTTCAGTTTGCAACTTTGTATTTTTATCACTTGGGTTTTTACTTCTGGTGGTGACTTTTTGAAGAAGCTATTGTTTGTTTGTGATAACGTTTACTAGTATTCTGTTGATCCTACTGATTCATTCTGTACAAGGCCCAATAAAGCTTTCCTTGTCATATATGAGTTATGGACCAAAGATAATACGGTTTCATACGTATCTGTTTCCTGGATTTGTCTGTCTATTTGTTTGTTTGTTTTTTGTTTGTGTGCTTTACTGGTGTTTCACGTCTCTTCAATTTATGCCCAAGTCACACCGAGACAATGTCTACGTGTTAGAGAACGCACTGAGGTCGACGTTATAGTGTTTTATACTGAAAAATCACACCGCAGACACATTGACACGATTCTTCACTCAGTTACATTATCCTAGCACAAAGTCAACTAGTCCTTCTCCTGCCCAGAATGCTGGGTGCGTAGTAGGCAGCAAGAAAATTAACTGATTTCAACGTATTGGGTGTAACGCTGTCGGTGATCGAACACGGAACGAACACTGTGAAGGTTGTCTGATTGCCATTTCGACTATTTTCATAGACGAATTCAGTCTGCCTGCCAGCCTGCCAGGTTATATTTAAATATGTTTATCATTACGTCATTTGTATGGCATCTCTGTTGACGATGGCTGGGTAGTCGAAAACAGCATTCCAGAGGATTGCGTTGAAAGTTTTAACTGCGTGTACATCATAATTGTACACAAGGCAGTTGTTTTTCTATTGTAAAGGTGGAGTTGTTTTTATAAATATCAAGTTCTCCCATCTCTGCCTATTTTGTCTCTCTAACTTTGTTCTTTAAAGGTATTGTCTATTCTACAGTCATTTTGGCTCTCTAACTTTGTTCTCTCGAGGAATTGTCTATTCAAAAGTCATTTTGGCTCTCTAACTTTGTTCTTTAAAGGTATTGTCTATTCTAAAGTCATTTTGGCTCTCTAACTTTGTTCTTTCAAGGTATTGTCTATTCTAAAGTCCTTTTGGCTCTCTAACTTTGTTCTTTCAAGGTATTGTCTATTCTTAAGTTATTTTGTCTTGAGTTTGTCTTGATGATGGTTTATTCCTAGCCAGGCATAGAAGAGGTCCTCTCCCGCAGAGAATCGGGGTTTTTAATATTTATTGGTGGCTGTTTGAGTTTGCAAGTTTGAAATTTTGAGAAGCTTTATATCAACTCAATCATCCACATATGTTGATAATACATTGACAACGCTTCCTCGATAAAGCGTATTATTCATATGATATACACTGCTTTTAAATAAATCAATTCTGTGAAAATTAACTTTTCATACGTTTCCGTTCATTTGCTATGTCGTATAATAAATAAACCTAAATGTCATCGCTATTTTTAACGATTGATAATCGACAACGAATAACATGTTTTCTTCCAACACTATAGCTCGGCACAGCGTGCAATTAGCAATAATGCCAATCAATACGAATGTTGACATTCATTGTTGGTTTAGATTTCCGTTTTCATCCATCGACGAATCTTCAATTATGTTCAAACTGTGAATTTATCATACACCTTTACGGGATACCTATTTGAACTAATACTGGACCTTTATTGATTGATGAGAGTTTTTGTTAAAACCGGATATGACGTTATTCAATGCGGTCTTGGTGTGTCCACTGAACTGTCAAAGTGATGATTTATTGATATTGCCAGGACATTTGATCAGAGAAAATAACCACGGCAGTTCTGTCTGGTGCATAAATCATTACATTGATATAGATTTGGACCAAGGCCTTTTACGTAAACATAAAATCAAATATTCCTCTCTCTCTACTTTTTGAAAAAGGTAGAATAGTAGTATTAGAATCACAACCATTCTTTTGTATAAATATGTGCATAGTGCGTGTTGTCCGGTGAGTTAAGGTTTTTAACAGTTTTCCAAAGCATTACCCATCAGCAAAACGCACACTTAAGAATAATGCTAATACAAAATGATACATTCAATGTGGAATAAATGTAAGGTATAAACATAAACCAAATAAACAATTCCACACTATTGGTTTGATGAATGGATATAAAGTTATACCAGTCTGTCAACACAGAAAATGTTCTACCACAGAATGGTCATGGAATTGCAAGCTTTTTGCTAATTATTTTCACGATAGTCTGATGAAATCACAGGTACGTGGGGTTAATGTGCATTAGCTCTGTTCTATGCATATATATGGGAGAAGGTAACTAGCTTTAATGGCTCCCATATATATGCATAGAACCCCGTGTTTGTAACAGAGCTTATGCACATTAACCCCAAGCACCTGTGGTTGAAATCCGATAATCGTGATGTTGCACCAAAACCCCACCTCTTCCAAAAGTATAAGCACGAATTTCGATTTCAAATATTGGACAGTACCTATATAAATCTTCTCTTGCTCTATGCAGTTACAATAAAATACGCGGATATGCTTTTTTTTTTTGGCACATGATGATATGTGAAGATTAACGTCTTCAGCGACCGTTCGGTCATTAGAAGACGGGTAACTGGTTATAAAAGGCCATGAGTCAAAAGTGTGGGTAAACTGGGTCAAAAGAAAAAACGCGGAAGCACATACGATCCAGCAATGACACAGAAGACATCGGCAACCGGTAGCGTAGGTAGCAAGGAGGCAGCCCAAACATCATAGACACATTAACTTGACATACACGCAAGACTGCACTCACCATAGAAACATTAACTTGACATACACGTAAGACTGCACTCACCATAGAAACATTAACTTGACATACACGTAAGACTGCACGCACCATAGAAACATGAACTTGACATACACGTAAGACTGCACGCACCTTAGAAACATGAACTTGACATACACATAAGACTGCACGAACCATAGAAACATGAACTTGACATACACGTAAGACTGTACGCACCATAGAAACATGAACTTGACATAAACGTAAGAATGCACTCACCATGGAAACATGAATTTGACATACACGTAAGACTGCACTCACCATAGAAACATTAACTTGGCTTATACGTCACGCACCATAGAAACATGAACTTGACATACACATAAGACACCATAGAAACATTAACTTGACATACACGCAAGAATGTACTCACCGTAGAAACATTAACTAAACATACACGTTATACAGCACGCACCATAGAAAATTTAACTTGACCTACACGTAAGACTGCACGCACCATTGAAAAATTACCTAAACATAAACGTAAGACTGCACGCACCATAGAAACATTAACTTGACATACACGTAAGACTGCACGCACCATAGAAACATTAACTTGACATACACGTAAGAATGTATTCACCATAGAAACATTAACTTGACATACACGTAAGAATGTATTTACCATAGAAACATTAACTTGACATACACGTAAGACTGCACAAAGTTATGCCTTGCTCGATGCGCATGATTATTCCTAATGAAAATGAAACTATTGGTGCTTCGGGTTTATTACTAGAGTTGTCCGTACGGTAGGTAAACGTGAACACAGTCCCTATTTTGTTGAGAGGCATTACGTCAACACGTCTAAGGAGAAATACGACGCACGTCAAGGACCTCACAAAAAGACTTAAAATCTTTATTGTTGCATGAAAGGTTTTCTCTTTTCAGACTTAACATTGCATCATAATTCAAATAATGGATTGCCAGGTTCTAGCTCCTTTTTACATACTCTACATATCGGTATGAAGGAGTCGTCTGCTCGCGACAATGTGCTTTCTGACTGGATCATTTAGAAACCTAGTCAACCAGTAATAATATTATTCTTTGAATATCAGTAGTCATCGAACAAAAGTTTATCGATCCCAAATACCTGTAATACAAATGTACTACATATACAAGGCTATTGAAACGCAAGAGAGAGACAATGATAACATGTGCACCAAATAAAATATCATGCACACCAGATAAATGTATTGTTAAAATGTGCACACCAAATAATTACGATGCGCAACGAACAATATATAGTGCACAGCAAATGAAACACTGTGACATAAAACCATAAGATTATGCACAGTAAATAATACGTACAATATGCGCACCGGAGAAAATAATGCAACATTATCAAAGGGTGCGTCCTTTTTATATTTTGTGTGCACAGTACTGCGCACATCATAATATTTGGCGTGCATATGATATTATCTTGTGTGCACAGTACTGCGCACATCATAATATTTGGCGTGTATATGATATTATCTTGTGTGCACAGTACTGCGCACATCATAATATTTGGCGTGCATATGATATTATCTTGTGTGCACAGTACTGCGCACTTTATACTATTTGGCGTGCATATGATATTATCTTGTGTGCACAGTACTGTGCACATCATAATATTTGGCGTGCATATGATATTATCTTGTGTGCACAGTACTGCGCACATCATACTATTTGGCGTGCATATTATATTATCTTGTGTGTACAATATAAAAGATTCATGTACGTCTTCCACAATTCGATTATTAATCTGCAACTATTATTGTGTGTCTCCGGCAATTTACCACAAATTGACCGTTTTAAATATATCTAAAATATAATTTTCCCGTTTTCGCAGTTGGAAACTTCTTAACGTGGAAATCGTAACACCGAGTCCATTAAAACAATACCAAGGGAATTTCTAATACATTTTTATGAATTTGTCCTTTTCTCATTCAATGGCGATGCCCTCTCTTAACTCTGAATTTCAATAGGCTATTTCAACATTGTTTTTTCTTGTGATAATAATGAACATTTTGATGATGCTAAGTAACGCCACAAAAGAATAATTACTTGATTCTTGTAAAATGATATTTATAGAATAATTAATTGATTCTTGCAAAATGATATTTATTCTAAAAGCAGACCATCAACACGCTTGTTTATGTTTATCTATTTTGCATTGACTTACGTCTGATAAGGAAACGCTGTCATTACTTCCCTACTTAAGCAAATTAACCGAGAGATCTATGTTCAGGTAACCGAAAGATTTATGTTCAGGTTAAAATCAAAATTACCGCTACACGAATTTTCCCGGTTGTTAAAAGGATTAGACACATTATTTCATTCTTTGTAAATTGATTCGAATCGATTGTCATTTTAACACTTAAATTTGACATCCGTCATATCCAGCCCATACAATCATAAGTTTTTTAGCTCACCTTGAGCAAGGCTTAACGGCATTTTGAAGATTTTTATCGCGTCTCAACTGGAACGGCAAGTTGTACATTGTAGGAACACGGGGTTTTTGCATTGCAATTTGAATTGCACAAGCTTGAGTATTGGTTAAAAATAATTATTCAATTTATTTATCATGTTTATTTTTTCCACAAAATTTGTTTTCTTAATTTCTGCTCCATTTGAATTGATATTCCTGAATAAACATTTTGTTTGTCAACTGTTTCAAAGATGGCCACCATTTTGGAAACGTTATAATATCTCTCTATCATGAATCAGAGAGACTATTGAAATAAGATTTTCTAGTGTGTGCGAAGATCTTTTATTTAGCGCTTAAAAATATTTTGAAATAGAAAATAAAAGATTACCGACCTGGCGGCCATCTTGAAAAGCTCGTTATTGCGTCTCCTCCAAAAGCAGCAACGGCTTTTTACCATTTAACTACTTTGCACTTGAAATCGTACATGCCTACTTCGCACTTGAAATCGTACATGCTCATCTTTCAGACTCAATTATATTAAGTTGGTCGATAGTGGTCATATTCCTTTCTTCGTGACATTTCTTTTACATAAGAGAAGATATAAGCTTAAAATAATGTTGTGTATTCATGGTTGGAGTTCCACGTGATGTCTTTATGGTTTTGAATAATAAATTTGGTCGGTAGAGGTTTCCCAAACTTTGACTTATTCCTCTGGTCAACTGTTTCGAAAATCCGGTCCTTGACAGCAGCTATATGGCGTTGAAGCGTAAGTAATATAAATATAACTATGACGTTGTAGCGTAAGTATATAAATATAACTATGACGTTGTAGCGTAGGTAATATAAATATAACTATGACGTTGTAGCGTAAGTAATTGATATAACTATGACCTTATAGCGTTAGTAATATAAATATAACTATGACGTTGTAACGTGAATAATATAAATATAACTATGACGTTGTAACGTGAGTAATATAAATATAACTGTGACTTTGTTGCGTAAGTAATATAAATATAACTATGACGTTGTAGCGTACGTAATATAAATATAACTATGACGTTGTAACGTGAGTAATATAAATATAACTGTGACGTTGTAGTGTAAGTAATATAAATATAGCTATGATGTTGTAGCGTAAGTAATATAAATATAACTATGATCTTGTAGCGTAAGTAATATAAATATAACTATGACGTTGTAACGTGAGTAATATAAATATAACTATGACGTTGTAGCGTAAGTAATATAGATATAACTATGACGTTGTAACGTGAGTAATATTAATATAACTATGACGTTGTAGCGTAAGTAATGTAAATATAACTATGACGTTGTAGCGTAAGTAATATAAATATAACTATGACCTTGTAGCGTAAGTAATATAAATATAAATATGACGTTGTAACATGAGTAATATAATAATTATAACTATGACGTTGTAGCGTAAGTAATATAAATATAACTATGACGTTGTAGCGTAAGTAATATATAACTATGACGTTGTAGCGTAAGTAATATAAATATAACTATGACGTTGAAGTGTTAGTAATATAAATTCAACTATGACGTTGTAGCGTAAGTAATATAAATATAACTATGACGTTGTAACGTGAGTAATATAAACATAACTTTGACGTTGTAGCGTAAGTAATATAAATATAACTTTGACGTTGTAGCGTAAGTAATATAAATTCAACTATGACGTTGTAGCGTAAGTAATATAACTATGACGTTGTAGCCAATCTGACTAAAACCAGATCTGCCTATTGCTCCCGGGATGTCGCTAGGAAGATCTGAGGAACGCCAATTGTTTAG
>JAUMGZ010194419.1:0-12981 GCA_032359645.1 Pododesmus macrochisma | reverse complement strand
CCCGTCCGGGGCGTGCTAGTGTGAGAAAGTTGCCAGTGACTTGCCGTAGGTCGGTTGTTTACTCTGGGTACTCCGGTGTCCTCCACCAGTAAAACTGGCACGTCCATAAATGACCTTAGCTGTTGATCGGACAATAAGCCCTGAATACAAACAAACAAACAAACTAAATTGTAACCAATTTCTCAATAATTAAAGAATTATTAATGAAATCTCAGAGATGATCCAACAAATTTAAATGAAAAGAATCACACATTTTTTAACGTTTACTTAGTGTCTCCCAGCTTTGCTGCAATTTCTTGTTGCATCGATTTACATAAGTTTGAAGCGATTGAAATTTGAGAAATGTACATTCGCGCCATGTTTATGCTACATTCATTACGTCACAATTAAAAAGTGTCGCAATTTGATTGGTAATTTCCCACATCATGTGATGAAACGCGCGCGTGAAAACGTATGTAAGATAGATTTTTCTTACTTGGCTTTCTTTCATGGGCAAACTCTATCTTACATATCGTGATATGGGAGAACTGTATTTCTTTTTCAAACTCGTTCGCCATTCTTAAAGCATGAAAATGCAAAACTGTTGATTTTATGTGCATTTTTGATTTATTTCAAACGTTTATCTAGATATATCGCTGAGAGAGAATGGAAAATATATAGAAAGATGATCTCCAACATAAAGCAAGTCAGAGACAGTCTACTCAACTAGACAGAAATGTGATCATTCATACGGACGAGTTATCTTTCTTTTACTGAAATGGACTGTTTGAAATGACCAATTTTATTGGTTTTTGGGTTCATATTTAAGCTTATGTTTATCTTGTCTGTTTTTAATCTCTATCGATAGAATAGCATTAACGAATACATCATATATAAAGTGTTGAAATGTTACTCCAAAACATACAACTTGTGTTTGACCCAAGGGTTATGCTTTGAACAAATTTGGTTCTTCATATCATAAAGTTACATCATACCAAAGAATTAAGCTCTAGACCATCTAGTTTGCAAGATGTTTTTTTTTTTAATTTTGTCAAAATTTCTCCGAAGATTTTTTAAGCCAGGTGAAACCGACGGGCCCGTAGAAAGAACTGTTGACACCTTTGGCTTGCAAATTCAACAGAATCTAATACAGAAAGTTTGTACATTTAGAGATTTGTTTATGTCTCTTACGTTATGTTGTTTCGTTTTGCTCATTTATCTTTTGTCGTAAATGTTTATATTTGCGTTATTCATTGCGTTTCAATATGTGGCGTTTGAATGAAATCAACGGTTGGTATGTCTTTAATGTAAACAAACGACTGTCTTTAAAAAAAAAACACTTTAAAAAAAACCGTCGTCTATATAATTAATATGTTTTTTTTTTGTTCAAAGAAATCATAATTATTGACTTTTATTTAAATGATAAGTATAAAAGTTTTCTATGTGCTCTTCAGCTCGCTATTAGTTCTTTTAATAGGAAAGTCGAGATTGTTACTTGTGTAGCCACACGGTGCGTTTTCTGTTGTGTTGTCCAATGAGATTTGCTATATTTATCACTCGTGAATGCGACTTATCATAATTACATAGATAAACAGGGAACAAAAGAGAAAATGATACAATAATATGAGAAATAAATGAATGAACATGTAAGACAGGATGAGCGATAAATTATGAGGTCCCAACCAATAAAGATAAATAATAAATGGACATATAAAACGGGTATAGTGACAAATGAAATAGAAAAATTGCCTTAAGCTTGCATATGTATATAATAAAGGACAAACGTGACCCGATGATTGTGTCACCAACTGTATACACTTGAATACACCTGTTGAAGACTTGATAGTTGAAAAGCGCTTTGTGTTAATATAAATTGTACATCACTATTGGCCATGGATCCATATTCTCTCTATCACATATTATCTCTTCATCGTCTTCGTATGAAGAAAAAACTGTTGCTCGATATATTATTGTATCAACTTTATATATATATATATATATATATATATATTATAATGTTATGCATATTGTTTGTTCAAAGAATGATAAAGTATAGATTCACGGTTGTTATATGTCAGTATGTAGAAAACAGTTCGCTTTCTAAAAGAAATGTAACATTAATTGAATCAATGTATTATTCCATTCAATGAAAAAAATAACAAGAAAAATAAAGTTATATTCAAGGTTTCTTACTTTTTTACAAAAAGATTTTTTAGTAATAAACAGCAGTACACTTTCACACTGTCACACTTTGCCCGGATTATAAATTTGTATTATTGGGGTTTAGCGTCCCTTTAACTCATGTATAGGTCATATCGAGACGGTGTATGCTTACGACAGTGCGCACTTATGGCGACTTTATAGTGTCGTCTCACTGAAATATCACGCCGAAGACACATTTACATGATACTTCACTCGGTCACATTATCCTGATACCGAGCCAATCAGTCCCCTTGGGCACTTAGCAGGGAGCGAGAAGCTTGCCAAATTTTGAAAGTCTTAGGTTTTGACCCGACCGGGATTCGATCCCACGACCGTGGATTCTAGTACAATGTACCGGTCTGCCAGCACAAAGCGAGCGCCCTAACCAATGGTATATGATATATATGATACTGTTTGGATATTTTATGTCATAATTTATTGGGCGCACAATGGGCGAATACCCCCTTAATAATTAAAGAGCTGATGTAGCAGATGCTTCTATCGCATTACACAGTGTTGACGTAACTGATTAAGTAGTAAAAACCAAGAAGCACAACACAGTGTACATATTATATAGAAAAACAGCGAACGACAATTGTTAGGACAGCTAAACTGTGAAAATAAACTGAAGTATAAACCACAAAGAACGGTGCATGATAATGTTACAATATCATATAAAATTGTATGTTAATGATGACCGCTACTGGGAATGAAAGTCTTTTAGATTGGCTGATTTTCATTATACAAGTCAATTGAAATAAATACTTTTCATTTATGCAAAAATAAGGATAGGTCAATGATCTCGTTTTTGAGATATAAGCGTTTTAAATTTTGGCTGGAAAAGAACATCTCTAGACTTTTCATACGTAAAACATGTATATGGAAACAGATAGATTCTTAAGGGCCAGAAATAATTGGGAAAGAGTCTTTCAGCTTTTTAAGTATTTAAGTAGATGGCAATATAAGGTATATATTTTAAGAATACTATCAGAAATATAGGGGTCAACGGGCAAACACTTTCTAATGTATTATTATGGAAAATGACAGAACTAGTTAAATATAGAAATGTGAGTAGCGCCCATCCTTAATATATAGCATCCACACTATCAGGGCTTCTTCTTTCTCATTTCACATTTCGTCAATGCATTTGGTTTTTCCGTATAAAAATCACCAACAGTATCAAATCTGAATTATGTATTTGAATATGCATGTAAATACCCGTCATCTGAGTAACCTCACCCAGTAATAATGCCATCGTTCCTACAAACTTACAAATTTAAACATAGGCACGAAATGAGCAGACAAGGACGACAGTCAAACTAGTTCTATTTGGTTTTGACTTGTTATAAACGTGATTTTAAGGTTTTATCCTGATAATGAAATTCAGAATAATGTAAATTTTATGTTATTGACATTTCTGAGTACGAATTGCCGTGAAAATTAAAAAGAAGTATTAAAAGATACTATGCAATATGCAATACTGAATCTTATACAAAGAAAAAATACCTTTTATGACATAACAGTTCAGTAGCTTGAAGTATAGGAGTGAGCGTTATCACTGTATCTACCAGAATATAGGACCGCTATATCTAAATCAGAGGGACTGAAGACCAAGGAAAACATCAAACAAACATCAAATGGCAATAACAGCATACGTAAAACCACATCATATTCTAGCCCAGCCACGCTATGGAACGACTTATGACGTTCATTCAAAGAAATGTATGGCGTGGTTAATTCAGTTAACGGGACCCCAACCTACCATTTAACTTGCATATACAGAGATTTTAAACCACGAGTATATGATTTTTTTTATATAAACCTTCTTTACACTAACTAATGACTCAACAAGAGCGCCTATAAAAATATATAACAAGTATGGTAAACTTGAGTGAACGACGGCCATAGCAAGTAGGTCAAGATGAATTGGAGAGGAAAAGAAACAACCGAGTGTTTGTAGAAAAAACACTCATTACCACTATCATGTTCCATTGAATGAATGAGTGAATACATTACAGCATGAGTCAAGTGACTGAAAGAAAAAAAATCAAAATTATCAAATCTAATAAAACACCCTTCGTAGCAAAATATGTAAAAGTGCACACAACATTTTATTGTTCTGCACTGGACTAGTAGTTATAGCTAAGAGTTATTCAAAAGAAGGGCTAAAAGGTAAAATCCTATCTGCCGTGAAGAGGTTTGGACAGGGGTAGTCATCGATTCCCCTTAGAGTTGCCAGTCATCTTTCGGTTTGATTTGTTTGTTTGTTTTATTGGGGTTTTACGTCCCTTTAACTTATGTATAGGTCATATCGAGACGGTGTATACTTGTGACAGTACGCACTTATGGCGACTTTATTGTGCTGTCTCACTGAAATCACGCCGAAGACACATTTACATGATACTTTACGCGGCCAAATTATCCTGAAACCGAGCCAACCAGTCCTCCTTCGACCCAGAAATGCTGAGCGCTTAGCAGGGAGCGAGAAAAAATTGCCTAATTTTAACGTCTTAGGTTTTGACGCGACCAGGATTCGATTTGGTCATACCGACGATGTAGGAGATATGCGGACAATTCTCTGCAAGAAGTAGACAAAAGGTATGAAGATTTTATCCTTCTCAATTTGTAGACCATGTCTCCGAGGAAAGGAAGATGAGATATATCATTAGAAATAAACTACACAAAAAGTATATCAATACTTCAGTAGTAGCTCCGAATAATTTCTGAAAAACTTTCTAAATGTCTTACGTTACAACGATACCCTTGTGTAAGCTGCTTAAATTGATATTCGAATGTAAAACAATTCTTAACGTACTTAAAGAACAAGTGTTACCTCTTCACATGGTCTAAGACTTGACAATTATAAATATATCCTTCCGACATATGCGCAGTAATTGCACACTATCTTGAAAAAGCATTACGCAATTCCCGTACATTAGTCACGTATCTTTCACTCCAAACACACGTGGAACACAAATGACACACCTTTAATTAATTTGCATATTTCTATATAAATCAAATAGGTTTATTTGTCCAGCACATTACTCCTCTGTAGTTTTATTGGTACGTACCTTTCAGATCAAGGAGCGGAGGACTATTTATGTGTGAAGATAACAATATCATTGATAGTGAGTGTGCATTTGTAAATAACGACTATAACGACTATAAGGCAACGTTTTTACTCTCAGTGATTAATCTGACATGCGTTCTTCAGATGCTTAGAACTAACCAAAACGCAGAAAGGTTTAAGAAGCACAAAGGTTACAGTTGATATTTTGGTTAAACAGAAGAAGAAATCGGCAGAAAAATTATATATCATGGAGAAAGCACCAAATATTGAGGATATTTTCCAGATATCGAAACTGCCAACCGTCATTGCCGTGCCTAGCAACGATACGAACATTGACAATGTTGCAGACATTTTATCAACACCAGAAATCCGCAATAATAATCTGGTAATACACACTATCGATAGCCTTGACATTTCTCAGCAGCAGCCCAAGTTGGAACCAGATCGTAGTCCAACATCACATGTTGACGGGGGTATTGCGTGGGCTGTACTTTTTGGGGCATGTCTTAGTGGAATACTTACTAATGGTATTATGACTGCACTAGGATTGCTTATTGTGACAATCAAAACGGAACAAGACCTAGAGTTGACTGATGCAGCATGGATAGGAGCTATCTTCAATAGTTTTAGCTACACTACAGGTAATGCATACACGTTATTTATTTTCATGGAGAGTACACATTATGTTTACACTTAGAACTTCTTGTCCTCATGCAGAACATGTTAAGACCTCATTAACCGGTTTAACTACACCGCCTGGTGTCATGCTGAGTGACCGTTTTAATTCGATTCGCACGAATAACTAGTCTTGCGCAGTCAAGATGTTTGTTGTAACGTCATTTGAATTTATTTTTTATTCTGATGCTAAATTGGTTGATACTGTTGTTGTTCATAAACGGTAAATCAATGTCTTTTGTTCTGATGATTTTACTCATTTATTTTTAAATAACAAATCTGAAGTTATGTATTACTTAGGTTAGAGCCTGCTCAGTAGTGTGTGTGGTTATATCACTGTTATTCAACGGAAACATTTTTACATATTTTTGTCTCATATTATTTTTCAAAGCGAGCTTTTACATAAGTTAAGGTCCTTTGCCACTTGTTAATGGCTAAGCGCTTATTTGATTAGTTACGCAAACCACCTGACTAAATGTAATGAATTCAGTTGACTTGAAGTGCAGCATTGCATGTAATAAAAGCTAATGGCTTCTACTACTTATAAAACGTACACCTTCAATAGACCACATTAAAATACTTTATTTTGAGGCATGGGATATAAATAAATAAAATGAACATTTCTAGACTTGTTTAATTGAGGTTAGATTAAATGAAAACTCATTGTAAGATCCTATATCTATGTCATTTTAAAAAATGATTCTGGTTTACGTGTAGTCCTTTTTACATTTAATACATGTCCCTTTAAGATATTACATTGGCGGTACATGTGGGCCAGTCGTACACAATGCACCGTTCATGATTGCATACGGTATAAAACAAGAGGAAAACGGACAGAAAACGTGATTTTAATATGTTTTACGGGTTCAATATTGTTTTACATGTAAATTTATATTGACATTGTTTTCCCTTCAATGACACTAGTTGTGTTGATGTTATTCATATGCTATGAATACAGTGAACTCTGTGACGTCACTATTTAAATCACAATTTTGTTCATCCATTTGAACATTCCATTTAACGAAGGCGTGATCGTTTTCAAAGAACTTTAAATCATTAAAGCAAATATCTATTTTTTAATATAGGTGAAAGTTTTACTAAAATTGAAAATATAAGAAATTACGTTCTGTTTGTCGTTATTCGTGCATTATGAACAACAATGAGTTGTCGCAAATTCAATATGAACGGCTTCATCGTTAGTGCGACAGTCCATTGTTGTTCATAACGCATGAATAAAGTCAAACAGAATGCCATTTCTTAAATATGTGCATATGTAAATGTATTAATTATGACATTTATTTCAGCTGCATTGGTCAGTCCTCATGTCCGTATTGTCGGATGTAGAAGTATGACAGTAACAGGCGGCGTCACAATGGCAGCAGGCTTCTTAATCTGTTATATGGACCCTCAAATTTACGTGTTTTATATGTTCATGGGAGTCGTGGCTGGTTGGTATTCGTTAATTATAGTCTGGAAAAATATTATTAAACTATTTGAAGAGAATATTTGCTAATTGCTGTTTTCAGATTCGTGTATCGGAATACTACATAGTAGATGGAAATAGACATTGACGTTTAAGTCTACATACCCACCCTAACATCAGTGATAAGACAACTACATTTACACACACTCTCTCTCCCTCTCATACAACTAAAATAGCTTGATCTTTTATTAAATTAAATACACTTACGTACTCAAATGATTGCAATATGAATTTTTACACACACACAAATACCAATAGGGAGACCTGTTTTTTGTTGTTGTTGTTGCAGTTTTGTATTTCTGTAAGTAGTGTTGTATGCCTTTATTGTAATAATGTTTTTGTTTGTTCCACTGATTTCATAACATCTACTCTTTCCTACTCCCCACCCCCGATATTGTGAGTTTTTAAATGTTTTCTTTTTAGATGGTCGTTTTGATTCTCTTTGACAATAATAACCCTCATTGATTTACATATATTTGTGATCATATGCCATGTATGAATGTATAGTAATATCTAAACAAAATGATACTTTTCCAAATACATTTATACTCGCATATAAACCATTTTTGGTTTAGGTATTGGATATGGAATGGTTTACTCGTCTTGTTTGATTGCTGTAACAGATAGTTTCGAGAAAAAACGTTCAATCGCACTAGTATTACTCACAATATCATATTCGATTGGAAACACTGCATTTGGACCACTGTATGCAATTCTACTCGACACATTTCACCTAGAGGGAACGCTGTTGATAACTTCAGCAATCGTTTTAAATATTGCCGTCGGTGGCCGACTTTTCATGACACGGAGCAACTTAAATAAAGGTACTTTAAATACTATTTTAAGTTTTTTTTTATTGGTGTTTATTCTGAATTTCTGATTTGATAAAAGATCTATTGGCACATACTAGTGATATCGTGACGCAATATCCATGAAGACAACCACCTGAATATTTTAATTATAACCATTATTCCTGTCATATCGTGATGTAATGTTCAAGACGGTAATGCCGTTACACAGACTCGTCCTCCATCCTAACTCTATAGCTTTGTGTGTTTGTTTGCTTAAATAGGAATTAACGTCACTTCCAAAGTATTTCACCGATACCGTGACAAAAGACCAAAGGAGAAAACCGAACGATAGGACAGAAAGAGAAGAGGATACAGGAACGGGAAATTAAAGCAAAAGGGATACATGTAGTTCAGAAAGAAGGATGAGCAAATGCAATGGCGTTCCCGCCTACTCTTCTATCGAACTTTACATGGGGATCTTTATCGTGTGCCAGGGGGTTAAAAATCCCTGTACACGACACCGCCAGTTTAGCGTCCCCTCCGGAGGACATGCCTATCTCTGTCTGGTCTCTACGTTTCAACGGTTCTGACTTAGGTGACACTACTAGGAACATAAGCTCCGCTAGCATAGTCCTCAAAGTCATTGAAACGATAATGTGTTTCGCATTTCTGTTGTATCTTCGTAGCTTCTCTTCCTGTGGCATTACTGTTGGTTTTGTGTCGCAATATCACTGAGAGATTGAAGAAGAGTCATTAAACCTTTATAAAAACAATATATGTATATATATATTTATATATATAACACTGGGAAATACAAAATATAAGATAAGCACAGGAAAATATAAAAGATAAGATTTTTAAACAATATCATACCTTTTTTATTAATCACTTAATGTGAATTTACATCGTGAATTTGTGTCACCGTTTCGTCTCTTGTGTCCATTAATGACAGCAGCTTCGAGCAAGATTTGGGGTTCCGGACGGGGTAATTCACACAGAGTTTCGACTCCTTCATCTTATAAATATCATATTTATCGCAGGCATGATTTAAGTTGCATTTTTGTATTAAGATAGAAGCCTTACATACATCCAGACTTTGTGAAACCCGTAAAAGAGGCATCGGCTCTCCATAATCCCTCATGAAGGAAAAAGTCGCAATACCAAACAATCCGTTTAAGACTGCAATAAACAGTTTCAATGGTTAGCTGTTGCATCCACTGTCAATATAGGAAAAAAGAAAAATTGAATTTACACCAAAATAAATTGACAATCTTAAGGTGTAATCCTTGAAAACGCCTAGTTTTACTATAGTCATAGTAATACAAATTAAATAAGAGTGGCCAATTTAGGGCCGATTGATCAATTTATTTTTTATATTTTAGTCAGAAAGGATCAAAAGAAAGATTGTCTACGGCGTTATGGGATATTTCTTGACAAGGAACTGTGGAATTCTTCATCATTCTATTTATTCAACACTTTTATTTTTCTATCATTTATCAGTCTTGTATCGTTCAGTGCTTATTTCCCGGATTTCCTTGTCGAAAAAGGAATTTCTTTGGATAACGTTTCCCTTGCGTCTTCATTTTACGGCCTGACATCTGCTGTTGGTAGAGGATCCTTTGGAATTTGCTTTAGTAAAATAAAAGCGTTTTACTTGTGGTTGTTCATTTTCTCCTGTGTCGCAGGAGGTGCATGTTTATCATCAATACCGCTTTGTTCACCGTTTGCTGAATTCATTTCAACGATAGGAGGATATGGATTTTGCTCAGGTAAATATAGTAATTGTGTATGGTATTAAATATAAGTCTTAAACACAATGATCAGCACATTTTGCTATTTGGTAGATTTAAAAACAAAAATAGATCTACTTTTGGTCAACTTTTTCAAGCACACTATTCAAAGTCTAATTAGTGAACGTGCAATGAAATAAATATAAATATCAAAGGTAAGCGTCATTACATTGTACCACGAATTAATTTGGTGCAAAAGGTTTTAGAAATATTCAACATGAACTCTTTGGACATTATTAAAAAAGGGATTGCAAAGTTTTTCTTTAAGTTCATTTTGGCATCAATATAGTACAATATAGTATCAATACAGACCAGTTGTTAAAATTTGAAAGTCTGATGGGCAAACAATTTATTATCAAGCAACTGTTGATCTATATGAATCAATACTTGAATGTTCTGTTATAGTATCGCCGAATATAGCTCAGGTGAGCTAAACAATTTATTCATACTTTGATGAAACTATCATATAGGGGTAAATATACTCTTCTTTTGCATGGACGATCATCTGAATTCAAGTATATGTCTTAGCTAATCTGTGAAAAAAATAGCTAGCGTAGCCGATTTGAGATACTGTTTTTCATTTCAATATATAAATCATGCAAAACAGACTTAAAACACGAACAATTAAAACTTTTGCTATAAAATCCTTATCATTTATACTTAATTCATCCGGTCAAGTAATTTCTTTTTAGATGAGATTGTACAAGCTGACGATGAGGACATAGAAGGGTTTCAGAACCAGGGTCAGCATCCCGGAACTAATAAATTAACTTTTTTTCATTGATATTTTTGAACATAAGTGTGCAAAACTAATACTAATTATAAAACTTTTATTTTTCAGTGTCATTGGAAGAAATTCACTATTCCTCAATAGTGCCAAAGTGTCAAAGACGCGCACAATAGGATAAAAATGTCTTGCTTTAAATGCAAATATTTTGTTGCATGCAGGAACTCGATATATGCTGAGAAAAAAACCACTTATTCAATATAGGTTTACAAAGGATTTTTTTTTTATAAAACGAAAGAAATACGCATTTTCAATTACGTATTTCATTAAGCTCTATATTTCACATCATGTTCGGAGACAATCATTTTTATTTGAAAAACCTACAAACTGCTGGCAAGTTAGTAACACAAGGATATATTTAAAATCAACTCCGCAAAAACGTTTGGATCATTTTTTCAGAAATTATTCGAAGCTCATATATATAAGTATCTGCAGGTTTCGTTTTCTTTAGACACTTTGTCTACTTCTTACAGAAGAATTGTCCGCCGACTACTCAATTATAAATATAACCCACTAATATTGACGCCAACATTGTTCACGACTTTGGGTCTCTAATCTGCAAAACTACACGCAGACTGGTAACGCTTAGACGGACATGTCCAAGCGTCGTCAGAGGAGATTGAGTTCTCTGATTGATAGCTGGACTTCTTGTCAATCGTTATCCTTGGCTACTGTCGGTCCAGTTCGCAAGTGCATAATATTGATGCAATGCATATCTGTTATTACTGAGAGTGATCAACAGAGACATTCGGCTCTTTTCTGATTTATTCATTATTTCCCGCAGCGATTTTGTTAATTAATCAAAGTATGTGTTAGTTTAAAAAAAATAACTATATCATTTATATTCATATATATACGATCAAAGCGTCTTCGATGAGCTGGCTTGTTTTTTTTTACACTTTCGGATGTAATGGTTGTTGATGTAATGGTTGTAGATGTCATGGTTGTAGATGTTATGGTTGTAAATTGGTGTTTTTCTACTCTTTAGTCTGAATCTTTTGTTTTTGGTTCTTTTCAATCATTTAGATCATTTATTCCTAATAGGTTTTGGAAAAGACGCATCCTAGCAGGTTCCTTTTTTAATCATTGTAACACTTCTGTTATCGCATATACCGCGTTGTATCATACCAATGCACTAGAAATGCTGTTCCTCCGATGAACCAGGTTCATTTCTATAACTAAAAAGAAATACCGACGCAATTGGAATTTTTCTTATTTATTTATTTTTATATTATATTTCCGGAATATCAGTTCTTGTTAAATGAATATGCACTGGAAACTTTAGACAATGGATATTGATAAATATTTAGTATCTATGAAATTAACAACACATTAACTCATAAATGACGATCTACAATCGACACATGATCTACTGCAAAATGGTAAGTATCACATCTTATTCACACACAAGGGATATTCGATATAAATATGTATACTTTACCATTTACAGGTTTCTTCTTTAGCGCCATGACAGTTATAATTGTGGATCTATTTGGGGTTGAAAAACTTCCTGCTTGTTTCGGAATCCTTAACATTGTCAGCGGCATCGCTTCTTTTTCAAGTGGTCCTTTATGTGGTAAGTTTTTTTTTTTACTTATTTTCCATCAAAATGCATTACGTCTTATATTTTTTGAGATTTGTTCATGTATGTTCATATCTAAATGTTCGCCAACGTTCCAATTATCTCTTCACATTGGTTTACAACACTAGTTGTAGTAAATTAAATAAGGCATTTTCTATTCTCAATTTGCTGTTTGATTTGTTTATGCGTATCATAATATTTCGAAATATTTTGACAATCTGTCTGTTAAAACGTTCGATATTTTGGAAAATCTCAAAATAACGTTTCATAGAATATGATCGACAAAAACATTTAAATATATTTAACTTGTTTTCATCAAGCTCATTATTGATTATTTTCAATTGTAATATTGTTCTGCGTCATTATGTTTTAGTCCTACTTTTAATTATTTTAAATGTGGACTGATGTCATTTCAATATTTTATGAATTAACTGAAGTTAATGAAGAGTTTATACTCTGAATTAGTTTTAGTCTACAGATAGTCAGTTTATTGAAGTTTTGATTGATGTTTTCGAAAAAACAAGAAGAAATAGGATCAACAGAAGAAACGCTATTGACAAACACACAATAGCTTCATCAAAAAGTCACCACAAGAACTAACCAGCCAAATGCGACTGTTTAT
>JAUMGZ010194408.1:0-12982 GCA_032359645.1 Pododesmus macrochisma | reverse complement strand
ATATTATATCGGTGAATTTTTCACTTGAATTTTTCATTTGTGATTGAAATATGTATTTCAGAAACAACAACAGCAATTTAATAAGGCATAGGATGTTATACAGTATGTGAATAATGTGATAATGTGAAGAATGACAATCATAGATGTCATGGCTATATGGATGATAGCACTTGTGTGTCAACTTTTAATTAAAGGTGAGTCATAGTAATACAGACTGATTAATTCTAATACATACTTTTAATTTAACACCAATTAATATAACGAAGGATGGTCGATTTTATTTATTAAAGAGAAATAATGTTTATTAACTAAATCAAATGTCAGACTTCAAACCTCAACTAGGTTACATATTATAAATTATTATGTAAACAATTCTACTTCAATTAATTTATTATTTGCGTACGTTATTTGTTTGAAATATATATTTAGTATATATTAAATGAAACGACGCTATAAATGAACGCAGTTATATCAGCACATTGAACGTCAGGGCTGCTTTTAGCATTGGTAATTATGTAAAATGCATATAATATAATGAAGAATTAAGGTCACCTAATAACGTTAACATATCATATCGAACAGTAAGTACGTAACATGATAAAATAGATACATAACATAAAATATAAGGATAAAGTAAATATCATATAATATAATAAGTTCATAAGATTCCAATGTAAGTAATTTGAATAATGATAAAGACAATACTTGATACAACGTATTCCATTCATTTCAGTGTATTACCATTAGTAAATTAGATAAAAAGGACATAAATTAATAAAATAAAAAGCTCAATTATGCTAAATAGAGACTGCATAAAAACAGTTTTCAGGGTCACCCTTTCTTATCATTTATTACTTGCTATTACTAGTACCAGAGTGAATATCTCCAGTTGTTTTTTTTGCATCCTATCGCTTTGCATTGTGTTGTATAATCAAATGAAGATGAATGAAATAAAATGAACACATTTTGTTAATTTTATCAAATAGATGGATTGACGATTTCGCCAGAAAATGTAACAGTATCTGAAACTTGGAACCAGGTAGAATCACACTCAGTAGGGATAGGAACAACAGATTTTGTAAAACTAAGTGAATATGTATTAAACTTTGTGACCGAACCAGAAATGCATGGAACAGAATCTACAACAAAACAAACGACAAACGAAACAGCTGTTCCTAGCGTTGAATCCGAAACGGAAAAAGAATCAGAAGCTACAACTGCACCTAAATCAGAGGCCATAATTGAACCTGAAACAGAAGCTACAACTTCACAACACTCAGAAGCCGCAATTGAACCTGAATCAGAAGCCACAACTGAACCTGAATCAGACGCTACAACAGAACATGAATCAGAAGCCACAATTGAACCTGAATTAGAAACCACAATTGAAACTGAATCAGGAGCAACAAGTGAACCTGAAACAGAAGCAACAAGTGAACCTGAAACAGAAGCCACAATTGAACCTGAACCAGAATCCACAACTGAACCTCAATCAGAAGCCACAATTGAACCTGAATCAGAAGCCACAATTGAACCTGAATCAGAATCCACAAGTGAACCTGAATCAAAAAATACGATTGAACCTGAATCAGAGGCTTCAATTGAACCTGAATTAGAATTAGAAGTGATAATTGAATCAAAAACAAAAGCAGAAGCTGAGATAAGGCCCACTGCTGCAGAGATTATTCTTCCATCATTTGGATTAATACTTTTCATTGTATTTGGTAAGTTGTTTAAGTTGTATTTTTATCATTATAACATGAAGATGTATGTTTCTGTAGCTATATACGTTCATATTGAGTAGATAAAATGAGGCAACATACACTATAGGTCTAAATACTCAAAATGTATATGTTTGTGGTTTTGAGTATGTGTTTGTGGTATAGTTTTTGTCCTCTTTTAAAATCGCGGTGCCCTCACCCTCAATCCATCTTTTGACTGCTGAGCTTTAATTTATCTAGGTCTTGTGTATTCTAAATTTATTGTCCTCTTTGGTACGCAGATTTGTTTACGTCATTTTAAATGACCGGTTCAGTTGGCAATTTTATTCTGAAGATGACTTTTAAAGAGGCCATTGTTTGTTTGTCAATAGCTTTCGGTCTGTGTTTTCAATTTCTTCTTGTTTTGGGACACACAACTCTGTTGTTAAAGTAGAAAGGTTTGGATCTCGCCAGCTGTCGGATTTATCAACACAATTTGTTTACGGGTGGTCCGTGATGGTAGCAGGCCTGTAAAATATTTGTGAGTATCTTTTATGTTTATTTTTATTTAGTGTTTGCTCATTAGTCACTCTTATTCAAGTGCAATTCTCCTTCATAACTTTCTATGAGATTGGATCAAAATGTTGCATTGGTGAATGCCATTTGAATGTGTTGCAATCGAAAATCAACCAACCTAACAATAATTCATTAATTTATTCACAAGAGCTTGGAAAGACTTCTTCAGATGAATTTGATGTTTTGTTTTCAATATTCTTTAATCTATTACTTGTTCTTCATTTTCGTTCGTTCATTCCTTTTACACTTGAATCCCTGACTGCCCACAAAGACTACTTTAAGAACGGTTTCTTTGTACATATAAGTTATGCGCTCCTTCAAACTCTAAAGTCACAGTACCCCGGTTGTGCCAGTACCCCGATTATGCCAATTTGACGAAAATCGGCTTTAAAGTGTTCGTGGAGAAATTTAATGAACTGAACATTGTGCCATCTTGAGATATGTTTTTCCTGCATCTTTTATCCGCAATCTTTCCCAGATTCTTTAGAAGAATTTGCCGAGACAGACGTTCAAAATTGATGGAGATGCAAACTAGATTAGGTTTTCTGTTAAAGACTCTCTGTGCGACGGGGTCAAAAATGTGCCGCTTTTTTAAAGTAGTGACACTCGATAGGTACTGCATGGATTTTGTTGATATTCTAAACAATCTTTAAGTATAATGTCAATTTCAAAAACATTATGTAAATTAATTACTCGTCGTAAAGAGTTCACAGCATCTGTTGCAGTTAAGAAGAGTGGCATAATCGAGGTAGTGTCGCGGATGATTTCCGGATTAAATTTCTCCTGACATCAGACGGTTCTAATTTTAGAACTAATTCACGTATGCACCAAAGCGAGATACAAATTACTACTTTCATTGTCTATTTATTGTGTGTGAAATATCATTGATCCGTATCGAGAATTTGTAATACCAAATTGTGGTAAAAATTGCACAACCGGGATACTGTGATGATTCACAGACAAGAAGTCTATATTACGTGTACCGATCTAGCTGTTCATGAAATCGTTACGTTAAATGATACATATTTATATTTAAAACGTGAACAGTTGAAACAGCTGGCAAGGCCAGTTATATGGTGGTTTGTTGATGCGGCTATTTTGTGTTTTTCAATAACCTATGTTCTGTTGATCCATTTTCCAATAAACGGAATTAAAGCAATGCAGCTGTGTAACGAGGTAAGCAGTTAGCCCCTCCTCTCATGTACCTCTCATATTGTCTGAGGACAATCCAATATTGAAAGAAAGAGAAAGGTTCTAGATAGTCACATTGATATTAGAAGGTAATACCTCTCATATTGTCTGAGGACAATCCAATATTGAAAGACAGAAAAAAGGTTCTAGATAGTCACATTGATATTAGAAGGTAATACCTCTCATATTGTCTGAGGACAATCCAATATTAAAGAAAGAGAAAAGGTCCTAGATAGTCACATTGATATAAGAAGGAAATGTCTTATTGCATTCTCAATATCATCTTTCATACCGTCATTATAACATTGTTAATAAACATATTTTTGTCATTTTTAGGGCTAACAGTGCTCCTGATTGGAAACAGACATCGATTATCAATATTTCTTGGAAAAAGACATCACACATACAACTCACCAAAAGAAATATGCACGCTTGAAGTTACAGATTTGGACAATGACGAAATGCCAGCCGACATAAAAACCACAGAAAATCTTCTGTCCCCGTTTGACCTTGAAGTGATTGTTAATTTACATTCATTTTACAACCGTCCATATGAACTTTTGAAGATCTCCCTACCAGCCATGATATCCTTAGCTCTGTGTCCAGCAACTCTATATTTGTACGAGCCCCTGACTTTGTTTCTATGGCCACCAGAGCAGTTCGTTGTTGCACCTGACATCAATGATGCGATCGCCTGCTTTTTGGCGCCAGCAGGATTAGTGTATGCAACATCATTCGGATTTGCATTCCAACAGGCGCTGTATAAACAACATCATATTCTGAATAAAGTTCACCATGAAATAAGTATGATTGATCAGATAGCCACATTTACCACTAAACTCAATCTTAGGCATGCTTCATTAAGAAAGGATATTTACAGGGCGATAAAAACTGAGGCTATCTTCATGATCTTACAGATAGTAAATAGAGAACAGACTTCGTATGTAAACAAACCAACAACAGATGTCAAAGGTAAGACAAATTCTCCCCATTATGCAAAACTGAACAAAAAAGTTAGAGAAGAATCTAAATGCTTATAGAGAACCTAAGAAAAACGTGACTGGGTATATTTTGCACAAGTGGTTCGTTTACGTTGCCTAGCAAAGTTGGTCCATGTATGACTTTGAAATAAATATAAAGTTGCAAACTGAAATATGCCACCAATAAATATGATATCTACCAGAGCAAAAACCACTAGTCTTTATGAGAGAACCTCGTCCCGCATTATGGCTTTGAAAAAAATATGAAATTGCAAACCAATAAATATAATTTCTACCAGAGGAAAAAAACAATAGTATGTATGAAAGAACCTCGTCCCGAATTCCAGCTTCGAGTCAATTAACAGTTATCACGGAACGCTCAAGATAAATCATGCTACATGTCATTTAAATGTTTGTATTAAATCACATTTTTTATCCTGTATCCAAATCAAACATATATCAAACTTACGCATTTAATTTCAGTGGAGATTTGGTCTGTAGTTGATATGCTACGTGACGTTGACACATCAAATTATGTCAGTAAAGTTATGTGTGAAAACATCCTCTCACACATCATGCAGCTCAACAGTATCTGTTCAGATAGACTGAGCATCCTACATAGAAAAATCCACCCAGTCAAGTAAGTAGGACGTTATTTTTTTATTTTAACTATTTATTTCTACTGTCTGTTAGAAAGAACTTTTACAACTTTGTACAAGTAAATATATTGATGAACATAGAAAATGCAGGCCATCATAAAACCACGCGATTGTAAATGTTGGGAGACTATAGCACTGAAAGAACAAAATATTTGCCAAAGCGTAGGTACGTGGCACATCATTTGGCTTGTTTGTCAATAACTTTCGTTCTGTTTAGCCTATTTTTCTTCTTGTTTTATTACCATCAAAAGTTTGAAAGGATGACTTCTGAATCCGCGGAACTGACTACATGTACCAAGGAAAGCACTTTTCTGAGTTTCCTCTGATTTATTTTCTGCTTTCTTTTGCTTCTGTGGGAGAGAACATCCCAAACACGCCAGCTATAAAAGCAAGCAGATAGTTGGAGGAAACTTGGATTTGTAAAACACCAACAAATATCGAATAGCGATAAGCCAATATAAAACGTATCACAGACAACATTCCATGCAAACTATCATCAAGGAACTACATATTTCTTTTCAACAATCGAATAAAATGGTGAGGCTAAACCAATTATAGGAAAATGAGCATTTATATGAAGTGTCGTTCAAAAGAATAGGCTTTTCATTTTCAAATATTGTTATCTTTCATTTACAGATGGGCTTTCTTGGAAACTCTTGGATTTTTCTCGTTTATTGGAATACTTCTTTTGAAGGCGTTCTCCTACAGTATGGAGCTTGTCATGTGTATAATCACTGTATTCTCCATCAGTTTGTTGTGTTATGTGGTGTCAGACCTTGACTCGCCCTTCAGTGGATTCTTCCGGGTGGATCTGTCTGTATTGGTGCAGGTCATACAACGCTTGGAGGAGATGTACAGGGAAGAAGTGCGGGAGCAAAATTCCGGGACAGTATCGCCTTCAGGGAGCTTGAGTCATACAGTTACAACAGTTTTGAATGAGGAAACTGCCAACAAATCAGACCATACGAGTACAGCCAAGGGCGACACTCATCATTCTGCAAGGTGTCTAAGGGAGAAACCATTTTACAAAACTTCAAAGAAGATAGTAACTATATCAAAGTAAAGAATGCTGTATCCTTATAAAAGTCTTGAAGTCATTCAATGCAAGATTGATTGCTTTCTATTTATATATTCACCGAGTACAAGCTTAACTCCAAAAACAACCAGTTAGATGAAAGTGCACCGGACTTAACGCGTGGAACCATAAAGGCAGGAAGATACATTGATTGGCCAAAATACTAGTACTTGAATAGGGCAGCACTGAGGCAGTTATTGAACAATGCTACCGAACAGTATGTGTAAGTGTCATATGTTTTCTTGAGATTGGAAAGAAAAACGCTTCAAGAATATGTATTGTTGTTTTCATTACTGTTATATCATAAAATTAACATCTGCACTACAGTGTTCATTGTTACTATGGTTACCTACGAATCTACAATAAAAAAGCCAATGATTTCCGAATAAAACTTCTGAATCAGAAAGACTGATCAACAAAACGCATTCAGCAAATTAGGAGCTGACCTCTAAATATGCGAGATTGACTACCAAATACTCAAACTCGAAGAAAAAAATAATGTACTCTTAATAAACAAAATGACCTATCAAAAAAGAACAGGGGTGCAAAAAACACAACACTCAGAGAAATGTTCTTGTTCAGAATACATGACAACCTACATTATATAAAGAAATAATTATCTTATACAAAATTGCAAAACTGAAACAGGCCACCAATAAGAGGAAAGATAAAAATACTCTGTGTGAAAGAACCTTGTCTAGCATTTCAGGTACATTTTAGTTGTAACCAACTGTCCTTTTTATTTTTTCAACACTGCATATATTACCACATCATTTCAATGAAAGAGAAACTTTTAGCCTGGATCGAATGAACAGACTATACATTAATTTTTTAAACTTAGAATACTTATTGATTTCTATCAAGGGATGTAACAACAAAAACAACAACAACAACAAAGGATCAACAGAACAAACGTTATTGACAAACAAACAATAGCTTCATCAACAGAACAAACGTTATTGACAAACAAACAATAGCTTCATCAACAGAACAAACGTTATTGACAAGTAAACAATAGCTTCATCAAAAAGTCACCACCAGAATGAACTAACAAACTGAGACGGTCATTAAATAATGACGTCAAAGCAACTAAGCGGAAGAGATAAGCTCGATCTTGACCCAAAACCAAGCTCCGAATCAACCGTTATCAACGGACTCAAAGGGGACAATAATTTAGAATAGAAAAGACCCCGATAGATCAAGCTACGGCACCAAAGTTGGGGTGTAAAAATCCCGAAGATTGAAGGACAAAACTATACCCAAACAACACTTTAAACTGGTCTTGCCATGATTTTAGGTATGCTCGCAGTCAAAACAGAAACTAATAAGCATTCCTATAAATCGTGGACGTTTTACGAAATTTGAATAACCCTTTCATTTCTATTCAAGTATGTATTCCAATTTGGCGACAAAGTTTATAAATAGATGGTGGGCAATCTCATGGGAACGAATTGTGTACCATTAACAGCTGATTTGTTCCTTTACTGCTACGAGTGTTGTGTTTGGCAATTTGGTCAAGGAGGGGGCATGCACAAACCAGAGACCTATAGATGTATACTCATTGGTATTAAAGCTCCCACCTATAGGCTGTATAACTTTATACATATTAAGTGTATGCCATTAAAATTGTTGATGTCAAAATAAAGTTCAACTGCAGTCACTGCCTACGATCTAAATTCCACACCGATTCTTCTCATATTACGTCAATATCCAGAGTTGTCGTTCCTTTCGTGTTAGTGCGGAAAACAACTCTGGGCAGAGGTTGAAACATTGAAGTTAAAAATGTGTCTAATGTAATTAAATGCAACACAATTACTGACGGAAATTACCAACACAGAAAGTTTTTTTATTTTTGATATTTTTATTCAGGTAGTTGTTCTCTCTCTCGCTCTCTTTCTACGTTATGAGATAAGCATGAAAGAAGTTAACAGACAATAGAATAAACCGGTTGCAATGTTCCTTAAGTACAATCCGCAGGAAGGTGGCCGTCATCAGACACTGATATTAACAAGCGTGACGGATTTTCCGGAGCATGGAGTCCACATGCAGATGTTGAAATTATGTTAAAGCAAATATGAAAAAGCAATAAATAAAATTCAGAAAAACGATTGTCAGCAATTCCTAGTGTGATGTCACTCCGGAAGTGGAAGTGTCACTCCGGAAGTGACATACGACGATATCCCATTATTGAGGATACAAGGTCGAGGATAAGAGTTTTAAAATGAGCGAAGTTTGTGACACAAAGTATATAAGATTAGATACTTTTTACTTGGAAAATTATAAAATACAAAATAAATTGCACACAAATACGTCACTATCTTAGTGTCATTCAGATTCCATATACACTACGATCAAACAATATACTAATGTAGATGAATGAAGCATGACAGGTGTGTAGACTTATATATCTTCAGGAGACATCACTTGATCGCTAGTTAACTCGTATTTCTTATCTAATCCTACCACGCCACAATCTACAACTGTAATTTTCCTGAATGGTATGGCTGTTTCTTGGTTGGCGGGAACATCTCCGATTTTCCTGACGACGTCCTGAAGAAAGATAATATAAGCCATGATACCTTTGTAACCTAAAGAGGTAGCATATGAGAGACTCCAAGTGAAAATTTATGGATAAGAAGTAGAACTTTTTAGGTTTGTTTTTATTTATACATGCTTTCGTAGTAACGCTAACTCGTGCAGTATTGATATTCTATTTTCACATAAATATAACGTTTTGAACAACTTACAAAATATATCATAAAAAAAGTTCTTTTTATTATTAATCAAAATCCTGTTTTGTTACAACACTGTAAAAATTATTTGGAGCTACCAAAGAACTTTTTGTGAAATAATGATTTTGAAAACGATATCGTAGTGTTCGGTAAAGTTAAATCTTCCTTACGTGGTTGAATTTCTAGTAAGTGTTTCTTACGAGGTTGAATTTCTAAGATGCGAAGTCGAATTTCAGGTCTGAGCATGCGCTATATTTGCTGATTATATAATGGTTCAATTACTGATGAACGTTATTAATTAATACGTAATCACGTTAATGAGAAATACAAGTCTGGGTCCTATGACAACACAAAGTCCGAGGGGTCCCGGGAAACAGAGAGAAAGAGTTCGAATAAACAAAATGTCTAAATGAAACATGGAGTTATAACAGCCATTTGTTAATCAGACGGACATCAATTTATTTTAAGAAAAACTGAATAAAAATCCTTATAATATGTTGACGAGCACCAATAAGGAGAATTGAATGCAACCAGTAGAACGTATTTGGGGGTGCGATCAAATTTTATTTTGGACTCCCTTTGAGTCACATCGGACAAAATGTCATCTTCCGTTTGAGGGAGGTCAAAATTTCAAGCTTTTTAAGACGATAACTTTTCAAATTCTGCTTTGTCTTTTTTTGTTCTTCGTCGCCAACAATTGTTCATCTTAGACAAACAATGGGTTACATGCTTTGTGTTCATAGCATGTTCCGTTCGTGGTCAGTAGCAATATCATGAATTTCAATATAGCCGACCGCGGGGATATGCTACCGACGCAAATCTGCGTAAGCACAACAAGAACACAACAGGAAACAAGATTTAATGGTTCCATAATCCTACATTGGATAGTTTTATGGGGAGCAGTTATCACTTATAGTAAAGCGGACAATGACGGAAGGAAGAACCTCGGTTGAGTAAAAATTAGGGATACGAAATATAAATGTATACAATATGGTGTTTATCTTAATTTAAACGTACAATTGAAGTGATATTTTGGAACTACAATATCTTTGGTTCATCAACTCTGAATGAGGAAAGTGTTGCTTACCATGCCTCTTACGACCTTTCCAAAAACAACGTGCTTTCCATCTAACCATCTTGCTCTATTTAATAAAATGAAAAACTGTGATCCGTTTGTATCTTGTCCGTGGTTAGCCATCGACACGTATCCAGCAGCCTGGTGACTGATCTCAAAGTTCTCGTCTGCAAACGTATTTCCATAAATGCTCTCGCCTGCAAGTAAAAACATAATTTTTCTAAGATAGTCCGAATAAAAAAAGCACTTTAATTGTAGAATATTTAGTTGATAGAATAATTCTCCCAATATTAGCATGCAACACACTGTAGTATCGTTTACTGATATGAGTAGTACGTGTATATTATATATCAAAGGAAGGTCGACCCATGTTTAACTGGTGCTATCAAATGTGTATGTTGAGCAAACGTTGATCCAAATCCAGTATTTCCAAATATAAGAAAGTTTTTTTCTAAAATAATTTGTGATGAATTTTCAAATTAGAACAAAAACGTTTATTCAAACGCACTAGATTACAATCAGCGTTTAATTACTCAACAACTATGTATTATCGGACAGCAAAACACTTTACCGATGCGGTAGCTCATTGGTAGAGTTCGCTTCCTGATCCGATATAGGTTGGGGGTTCGAATCCCGAGGAAAAATCGAGTAGCCATCTTTCCGACGTAATCACACGGGTTTTGAATTAATTTGCATAAATAACATAAGGGTTGTAATAGTACCACACGGCAGATTGGAACTCTCTAGGACAAGATCTTGTCGCATGATTTAGTCAAAGATGACTACTCGATTTTTTTACTGACAATTAACACTTGATTGAAATATTCCTGTCCGTAGCAGCAATATGTGTATCGTTGTTGGAACATCGTACCGAGGCCTCTTGGTTACAATAATGTCAAACTATTTGAAACCGCAGAAGAAATCATATGACGTATAAAAACAAAAGAAGGGTGACCTCCGTTTCGAACGCTTAAGAGTTTAGGCGCTAAATATTCACTTTTCATATATGAACGAGCTCTGACTTGCGGGAGCTCTGTCCTTTCTCCCGCACAAGCCATAATAAAAGCGGACAGAAGGTCAGAGGAAAATCGAGTTATCATCACCCGGGATCGTACACAATAAGGTGAGGACACTATTAGTTTTAAAGCTACGGGTTATCTTGTAAGATTTAACAAAATACGACAAAGGTGGGTAACATCAAATAATAATCCATGGAAGGAATGTTTTTACTTTATACAGCCAGCACATAATTTATGGGGTGGGCATTCCTCCACATTGTTTTACGATTAAAGCGAACAGAAAGGGTTAAAAATTGCAGTTACTTATACATAAAAAGACAAAAGGACCTCGACAAAACTTAACCAACATGAATAACACCTTTAGATTTGTAATACGACATATATCATGTAGAATAACCCAGGTATCAAACGCTATAACTTGCCACAGCCAGAATTGTCTCTTATAAATGGTTGCGTTATTTACAATTACAAAAAAATGTACACCTTACAATGTTGGTTTTTTTTTTAACAAGGTTTGAAATGCGATCAAACATTAAATACAGTAATTATAAGATACTTTTATAGAAAAAAAATATACAAAAACGTACTTCTTTTTAAAACTGTATTATATTAAATTGTCTTTTTATTGCACAGCACATACATATATTAATTCTTAGTTTAGTTTAGGTTAAGGAAGGGGACATTTGTGTATCTTAACAAGCATGGGTTTAATCGCAAGAACAGAATATGAAATTGTAAATGTCCAAAAATGCAGACTATTTATTACCCATGTATGAATCTGGAACAAAGTAAAGAGTTGGGTTAAGTTAGTAATTAATATCAGGACATAAAAGGTGCCGTAGTATTTCATTCGCCCAAACTATAAAGAATCTCATTCGTCGGAACCATTTCATTGGTCAAAACTAACCAGTTTTCCAACATTCAAGCTTCGCGGAATACAGGTATGCAATAATCCAAGTTTACGCTTGAGGTGTGCAATATCGCTCTTAAGATTTACGTTTACGTAATAAATAGGATAAGTTTCTGGTAAGCTGTAAGAGTGTTTACACATTCCATACAAATATTTATAAATTTATTGACAATTTGTATCTTCATTTTAAATACAGATATCTGCAATTGAAACAGAGATAGCTCTCTTTTAAACACAGATATATATTTATTGCATAATTAGAGATATCTATATTTCAAATATCATGCTGCATTTTTACACAAAAAGAGATATCTGCATTTTTAAATGTAGATATCTCTTATTCGACCAATAAAGATATTTCCAATCTATATACGTAGATATATATAATTATGCTATACATACATACATATATCTGTATTTCAATGACGATATCAGCATTTAATCACAGAAATCTTTATCAAAAACGAGGATATTTACCATCAGGTTTTTATGATATAGCATCGATAACGTAATCAGTAATATCTTACCTCCAGTTCCGTCTCCACTCAGTATATCTCCCATCTGAATGATGAAGTCTGGTACTATTCTGTGGATAGGTGTGTTTTTGTAGCTCAGGAGTTTCTTCTTCAAAAAGAAAATATGGTATTCCGCAGGTAAATAAATAATGTATATTCCTCTCGAAAAACTTACCATAAAACAAATAAATAAAAATAAAAAGCATTTTTCAATTGGTATATAGATACAGCATGCTCAAAACAAACTGTTGCAGTTGTTATTTATACGTAACTAATAAAAAAAGAGTTCTCAAAGAACTTTTAAAAGATAATAAAATGTTTGGGTATGTTTTATTTTAATAGATATTTGAATGGTACTACAATTGGCAAAATTTTATCTATACTAACTTGATTTATTTAAGAAATCAATTTAAACACACGTGTCTATACATGTATTGTGACGCGACATATTAATCTAACAGCGTGGCACATAAAATCGTTGTATAAACAGATGTGACATCTTCAGTCAATGCTGGACAAAAGATCTCTCGACGTTCATTGATTTTGTTTT
>JAUMGZ010194397.1:0-12982 GCA_032359645.1 Pododesmus macrochisma | reverse complement strand
GTAAGTATATATGGCTGTAATAATCATTGCAGAGTGTATGATTTATGTGGTAAGTATATATGGCTGTAATAATCATTGCAGAGTGTATGATTTATGTGGTAAGTATATATGGCTGTAATAATCATTGCAGAGTGTATGATTTATGTGGTAAGTATATATGGCTGTAATAATCATTACAGAGTGTATGACTTATGTAGTAAGTATATATGGCTGTTATAATCATTACAGAGTGTATGATTTATGTGGTAAGTATATATGGCTGTAATAATCATTACAGAGTGTATGATTTATGTAGTAAGTATGTATGGCTGTTATAATCATTACAGAGTGTATGATTTATGTAGTAAGTATATATGGCTGTAATAATCATTACAGAGTGTATGACTTATGTAGTAAGTATATATGGCATTACAGAGTGTATGAATTATGTAGTAAGTATATATGGCTGTAATAATCATTACAGAGTGTATGATTTATGTAGTAAGTATATATGGCATTACAGAGTGTATGAATTATGTAGTAAGTGTATATGGCTGTAATAATTTTAAGTTTAAAACGACGGAAGCAAAGTCAGAATTGATGGACATTGTTATTGAACTTCTCGACAATTCAGTAAACAAGTTATATTTCTTATCATTTCTAATGATAGTAACCTCGTTGTATTTGACACCATCAGTTTACATATCTCCATGGCCAAGCAATTATGGAAAATAGAAAAACAAATCTACAACGGTTTATTTCTCTATTTTATGTGATCCATTTTGTAGCAATTAGCTATAGTGCCTGGTCGTCTACAGCCTTTACTGAACGTGTCATATATCATAATTATTTCAGCTGAACTCGACTATGACAGATCAGTTTTTCACAACAACGTAAAAAAAGTGCATATCAGCGATCACAATGTTCCTAGAATGAAGTAAGTGGATTCATATACATGTGTATATATATATTCATTTCTGTAATATTTTACCATTTTCAAAATCGAAGGCGATCCTTCTAGAAAAATGATTTAATTACCATGATGAGAATAAGTATTATACCAACATAATCGTTAAAAGAAGTGAAAAAAGGGACAAAATATAAATCTATATTTAGATTACGAAACGACATTAACAGGCTAAAACGTAACTGTAAAAAAGAAAATTAAAACTTAAAGATGCACATGACCATTTCTTTATACAATCTCACACCATCAAATATGAACATATGTTTGTACAATACATGCAAAATTAATGCTGACAAAATAAGTCAATCACTATAGTGTTATCCTCCACATAGTTTTCAACATGTTTCAATTGAAGAAATTCTTATGTGCCGGAGTTACGATCATTTAAAATTATACTATAATAAGCATACACTTATCCTTTCGTCGTTTAGGAACACCGCAGTTCTTTACTTACCCTTTCGTCGTGTGGGAACACGGCAATTCTTTACTTACCCTTTCGTTGTTTGGGAACACGGCAGTTCTTTACTTACCCTTTCGTCGTGTGGGAACACGCCAGTTCTTTACTTACCCTTTCGTCGTTTAGGAACACGGCAGTTCTTAACTTACCCTTTCGTCGTTTGGGAACAATGCAGTTCTTTACTTACCCTGACCCTAGATCAAAATGTAGTTATATACCCAGTAACACGGTCATTCGACAGAGTAATAAAAATTCTAAATCAAAATGCAATGTATATACCCAGTGGCAAGGTAACTCGGTAGAGTAATATAAACTCTATATCAAAATGTAGTTATATACCCAGTGGCAAGGTCATTCAGCATAGAAATATAAACTATATATCAAAATGTAGTTATATACCCAGTGGCAAGGTCATTCGGCAGAGTAATATAAACTCTTTATCAAAATGTAGTTATATACCCAGTGGCAAGGTCATTCGGCAGAGTAATATAAACTCTATATCAAAATGTAGTTATATACCCAGTGGTAAGGTAATTCGGCAGAGTAATAGAAACTCTTAATCAAAGTGTAGTTATATACGAAAAAACATGGTCGATCAGCAGGGAACTTTACTTTTAAATATTAAATCGAAAAGCCAAGACGATATGCTAAGGCCGTAAGTCCATGGACATTGGCAAACAATAAAAAAAAGTTGGACGCACACAGAAAAAATTATGGTCATCCAACAAAAAATTTGATCTTAACTTCTAAATGTGATTGTTTTACATTTTTTAAGATAGAAAATTAGAGACAGCCGCTAGGTTTTAGTCGTTTCAAGTTTTATTCAAATTTAGCTTTAGTGTTCATTTAAGTCTTGTTTCTGTAAGAAGAGATTAATCTTTTTGTAGTTGATTTGGAACATGGCTTCGGGTCAAGAGCGAGGTACTTTCACCCATTTAGTTGAATTGACGTCATTTGTATGCCCGTCTCACCTTACTAGTTCATTCTGGTGGTAACTATTTGATGAAGCTTTTGTTTGTTTGTCAATATCCTTTCGTTCTGTTGATCCTATTTCTTCTTGTTTGTAACTTAATACTGTCAGCTAAACAGTTGAATAGAATAATGCACCCGGAACATTACTGATTCGACTGCATGCTTATCAAGATATACTAGGCTGTCATTTCACTCTTTAATCTGCATTTGCTCGTAAACAAACATTGAGTTCCTAATTTTGGAATTCAACCTCGGCTACCTCTTCCAGGTAACTCTCACAAAGATGTTGTTCCTGCTGTTTATCATTTACTCAAGTGCATACAGCGATACCTAGAGCTGTGTTTTAGACATGTATAAAAGGTATATCACCGTTATTCTTTAATTCTTGTTAAAATGATATAAACGTTCTGTATTAAATCTTGTTGGTTTTTAAGACACAAGATACATTTGTCTTTGAATCCTAGTAATGAATAGCAACGAGACAAAGTTTCAGTTTTGAATGTGTTATTTTACATATTTTTGACAGAGTTTGTCTTCAAAATTAAGATATGCAGCAGCTATCTTACACGGTTTTCTTTTTTTAACTATTGTTGATTCTTTAATCTCCTTTTTTCACACATCTTATTTACTACCAACCTATATTTATATAGGTTTTTATCCATTTCGAATTCACTTACAGTCAATCGTTTGTTGAAGAAGTTTTGTCATAGTTAGCATTGGAATTTTACAAAAAGGATATTTCAAACAGACGTTTTTTCCATACTTTTATATTTTACATCTATTGGTGGTAGTTCAGTTTACAAGTCAATTCTGGTGCCGCATTTGATATGGCCATTGTTTGTATACCAATGTCATTTTTGGTTTTTTTTTCTCGTTTAGTGCGTTCTTTATGGAATACATGTTAGTTTACATTTGTAAGTCTTTGTAATTCATAGAGATATGATGGAGTTTTGTACAGACGTAAGAGAATGGCTGACAGATGACGATGCAAATATCATTGTCGTTCATTGTAAGGGTGGGAAAGGGCGGACAGGCACAATGATCTGTACGTGGCTCATACATACGGAATTGTTTGATGATGCACAGGTAAATATCACGTGCACGTGATTTTAATTAATTTGTTTCAACATTTGTTTTACGTTTCAAATACAGAAAGAAAGGGGTAAAACGTTTGGTAAAATTTGTATTGCTATGAGATGTAGCCAACATCATTCACCTTTAATTTTCCGTGACTGTTGTAATTATCACAAATCAAAGTCATTATGAATAGACATGTCGACAAACCCAGTACTCTGGAGTTATACTATCAACTCAATGAAGTTAAAACTAAACATTAAACTTAATTATAGTATGAGTTAGAATCGAAATTACTTTGTAGAAGTAATCGACACTGTGGAACAGGTAAAGGGATTTTCATTGATTTTTTCAGAAATGTTTACAGTATTTTGGAACAAGACGCACTGACGAAAAAGTTGGTAAAACATTTCAAGGTGTTGAGACCCCAAGTCAGGTATTGAACTAACAGGAATTTAGATACAATGTAAACATGATATAAACACGTTTATTCAAATATGCCCTGACTAGGGGACTGGAATTCAAAACAAAGGTACTCTCCAATATTTTATTTTAAAAAAATCGTCAATTTATTGTTACAGTACCAAATGCAAATGCATAGAAATAGTTTTAGGATGTGGTATCTAACAAGTAAATGCATTCCTAAACATTCCTCGATTTTGTTTTTAATCTATGCATTCGATTTTAGAAAACATGTTTTTTATGAAAAGCATACAATATTAACTACAATCAAAGTTGTTTGTTACTATATTTCAGTTGGTAGATTTCAGCAAAACGTTCAACAACGGCCATTCAAATTTTTTGATTACTTTCTATTTTCATTCACAATTTACAGGGTCGTTATGTTGAATACTTCGCTAAAGTGAAATGGGACCTACATAACACACTTCCAGAGATACATTATTTAAGATTGAAAACGCTCAAGATAACATCAATAAGAGGTAAATTCACCACATATTCAGCTTAAAGTTAGTAATCCATCTGATTAAATTGATTTTAGATTTTATATACTCGCCTCTTAAGTCGCAAACATCTCTCTCTCTCTCTTTCTCTCTCTCTCTCTCTCTCTCTCTCTCTCTGCTAAAATATTTAATTTACAAAGTAATAGTAATTCGATACACAATAAATATGTTATGTTATAAACGATATGTTTGGTTGCATCATTTGTGATTTTATGTGTATGAATGGCACAGTGTGATTTTGTAGCTTTGTTTTGTGTATGTTCTGTTACTTTGTAAACTTTAATAAGTTTGAAAACTTACGAAATAAAAACTGGAACTTTGCTATAAGGAATGATACGGTTTTATTGACCATTTACAATGATATATGATGAAGACATTCATATAAAATTAGTTATGAATTGATAAACTTAAAAAAAAAAAAGAACTGTCGTACTATAACTTTGTTGTGTAAAAATTCAATTTCACAGATGTCATTTTATCTTATTAATTTTACACTACAATGATAGGTGTCGGAAAAGGTGATGGGTCAGACTTCGTGATGCATGTTCTTGTTCCTGGAGTAAAAACTAAGTTTTCTTGTCATTTCGAAACACAAGACAATTGTAAGGTAACGATTTAATTAAATCATGATTTGACATAGAATTCAATTTATAGGTCTATCGAAATCATGAGAAATTTTAAACCTGCAATGGACACATATGATAAGTTCTTATATTCAGTTGAATAAAGCATACTTAACGTAGTATTTCACCAACACATTGATAATATGTGGGTTGTTACGTTACATTTCTTACTTTCTGGTGCTAAATTGTTTGATGTAGTCATTGTTTGTTTGTCAATGTCTCTCTTTCTGTTGATTCAACTTATACTAATTGTTTGTCAATGTATCTCGTTCTGTTGATTCCACTCATACTGTTTTTTGGTCAATGTCTCTTGCTCTGTTGATTCCACTCATTCTGTTTGTTTGTCAATGTCACTCGTTCTGTTGATTCCACTCATACTGTTTGTTTGTCAATGTCACTCGTTCTGTTGATTCCACTCATACTGTTTGTTTGTCAATGTATCTCGTTCTGTTGATTCCACTCATCCTGTTTGTTTGTCAATGTATCTCGTTCTGTTGATTCCACTCATACTGTTTGTTTGTCAATGACTCTCGTTCTGTTGATTCCACTTATACTGTTTGTTTGTCAATGTCACTCGTTCTGTTGATTCCACTCATACTGTTTGTTTGTCAATGTATTTCGTTCTGTTGATTCCACTCATACTGTTTGTTTGTCAATGACTCTCGTTCTGTTGATTCCACTCATACTGTTTGTTTGTCAATGACTCTCGTTCTGTTGATTCCACTCATATTGTTTGTTTGTCAATGTCACTCGTTCTGTTGATTCCACTCATACTGTTTGTTTGTCAATATCTCTCGTTCTGCTGATTCCACTCATACTGTTTGTTTGTCAATATCTCTCGTTCTGCTGACTCCACTCATACTGCTTGTTTGTCAATGTCACTCGTTCTGTTGATTCCACTCATACTGCTTGTTTGTCAATATCTCTCGTTCTGTTGATTCCACTCATACTGCTTGTTTGTCAATATCTCTCGTTCTGTTGATTCCACTCAACCTGTTTGTTTGTCAATATCTCCCGTTCTGTTGATATCATTCATATTGTTTGTTTGTCAATGTCACTCGTTCTGCTGATTCCACTCATACTGTTTGTTTGTCAATGTCTCTCATTCTGCTGATTCCACCCATACTGTTTGTTTGTCAATGTCTCTCATTCTGCTGATTCCACTCATACTGTTTGTTTGTCAATGTCTCTCATTCTGCTGACTCCACTCATACTGTTTGTTTGTCAATGTATCTCGTTCTGCTGACTCCACTCATACTGCTTGTTTGTCAATGTCACTCGTTCTGTTGATTCCACTCATACTGTTTGTTTGTTAATGTATCTTGTAGTGTTGATTCCACTCATATTGTTTGTTTGTCAATATCTCTCGTTCTGTTGATTCCACTCATATTGTTTGTTTGTCAATATCTCTCATTCTGTTGGTTCCATTAATACTGTTTGTTTGTCAATGTCTCACATTCTGTTTTTTCCACTCATAATGTTTGTTTGTCAATGACTCTCGTTCTGTTGGTTCCACTTATACTGTTTTTTGTCAATGTCTTTATTTCTGTTGATTCCACGCATCCTGTTTGTGTGTCAATGTCTCTCGTTCTGTTGATTCCACTCATACTGTTTGTTTGTCAATGACTCTCGTTCTGTTGATTCCAATCATCCTGTTTGTGTGTCAATGACTCTCGTTCTGTTGATTCCACTCATACTGTTTGTTTGTCAATGACTCTCGTTCTGTTGATTCCACTCATACTGCTTGATCGTCAATATCTCTCGCTGTTTTGATTCCACTCATACTTTTTGTTACGTAAATAAATACTCTCGCTTCTTTACTCCACAGGTTACACATTCCGAGAAAGAAGACACTGTTACAATCGATGTAGGCGAAGATTGTCCATTATTGAGTGAAGATGTCAAATTTAGTTTCATATGCAACTCAGTAAGCTTTTATGATATTTAAGCTTTTAAATGATATCCTTCAGTAAACATCTGCAATTAATAACAACGCTATGATCTTAAATCCATAGGTCATTACAAATGATGTTACAGTCTCTCGTTTGTTCGTGTGACAACAGGAGAAAGAGACCACTAGGAAGAAACCATTATGTTCAGAGAAAATTCCACTTGCTCATCGAATTGACTATCGTGTACTTATTGCATCACAAAATAAGACTATGAGTCGAGCCTGTGAACATTTGGCGAGAAGCGAGCGTGGTTTATTTGTATATATGTAACCACTGTAATTGAACAGTTCCACGTACTAGGACCAGACTCCCAATAAGGCATTTAAGATTAAGGATACTTAATTTTTTCAAAATGTACCTTACATTTTCTCAATAAGTATTCACAATAGACCCAATAGAGTATTTATCATTAGCAAGCATTCTTTATTTTCTATCTAAATGCGTAAGTTTGAAAAGTTTCAGACATTTCATTAAAAGAATAGAGCTAATTAAGTGCGTTTTTACCACGTCCTGGAAGTCCAAATACTTTATTACGCGGTTAACCCTAGAGGGGCTTCAATTTGGCATTCTGCTCTACTTATGTTACTCTAGAAAAGGGTGTCTCAGTTTTTCTGTTTTATTCTTTGTTTATTAAACTATAACTAATTACTTAGAAAATTCTAATTTTTCGAGCACCATTTACCCCTTTTGAAGTTTAAAAGGTCACTGCTTTATCTCTAAACTATATATCACACATTTAAGACACTCTTTTTAGACTTGTCTATTATGAATAACCTTGCCAATTTTCAAAGAGATCTGACCATACATAAAGGAGAAAATGGGGATGAAAACAGGCACCTAATTGACATTTTGGAAGTGGAGAAAATTGCTGTTTTTTATGTAAATGTTGATACATTTCTTTGAAAGTCATGTCATAAAATCCGAATTAGACACACCACACTTAAGTCTTCTTCTTAAACAGGGACTTCAATTAGTCTTTCAATATATCCCAACTTGTGTACTATTTTAAAGTAGATATTTTGATTTTATAATGATAAATAATGAACAACCTCTATATATCTGTAAAAGAATTCCCGCCATCATGTCATGTATTGGGAGCTATAGTCGTCTGACCAGAACTTTAAGGATTTCATGGTCAATCTTTAATCAGGATAGCAGTACCACATCATGGCCAGTGGGAATACATAGAGCTGTCATGACCATTGAAAATGGACATCAATGAGATAAAACTGCCACTGCCTGTATGCAAGCCCCAAGTTGTATCACTCAAGGTGGCATGTATAAGCACATGGCTATGTTTACATTTCAAATAAGTTTCATAAATATGTTTATAACTTCATCACGCTTGAAGATATAAGAAAATTTGTAGGAATATATGTTAAAATTTATAAATATACACAAACTTATGTGAAAAAGTGACAATCATGAATGTGAAAAAATTAACGTCTCAAGTATCCTTAATGCAATGGACGTCTTGAATCGTCTTTTCCAGAAACTTTAAGCACATATTCATCTCCTTTTTCGTGTTGGTCATCACTGAATTTTAGAGATAAATATATATATATTTGTTCAACCCAAATAAATTGTAACCAGTTATAGATATGTGAAAGTACAGCTTAAAATAAGAACTTTTTGTTTCGACAAAGTTTCATGACAAAGTGTTTATTGCTTTAAATGCGCTCCATGATTGACGTACATGTGTATTGTCCATTTACAGAGATCGGTGCCAACAGTATATGACAATTGTGCTTTTTTCTTCTGGTTTCATACTTCATTTATTGACAGAAACAGGTAAGTGTAAGCCATGGAAACCATTTATTTATTTTAATATGTTTATTTTACTTGTGTTTTGATGGCGACGAATACCTTGTTTTATAGTATTGTATTTTGGGGGTTTGGCTTCTGTACTGAATTAACATCCGGGTTTCTTATACGCAAATCGACGGTTTTATGCAACCATTACCTGTGAATTTTTATTTTTGTATCAACAACATTTGTAATGTGAATATACCTTAATTAAATACCTGTCTAATTTAGTACTTTATCTGCACAGTTTCCGTTGTTATGGATATCTAACTTTCCAAATGCTATGTCTGTGTGCTATTGTAGATCCGATTGTTGCTTGACTGTCAAGGAAATGCACTTTTATGTGGTATATTTAAAGTTGACATATGGTTGTTTGCAACCACATTTTATAAATATATATAGTTGGATAGAAAAAACAAAAAACGTACGTTGTTGAATAAGATGGCAAGTCAATGGTTCCAAGTCAAATGTACTTTTCTACCCATAACAAAATTCATACATGAATTTGAGTGTTACCAAGATGCTGAAAAATGAAAACGGCGACACTAAACATTAAATAAAATTTAAAAATAATTGAGATCAGATACATTTCAGTCTAGGCTTGATATTAAATAAACCTTTTAGTTCTAGGATATGGAGATTAAAGAAGGAAAAGGAAAGGGAATTATATGTGAGCGTACATGTATTATAGTTGAAATAATAAGGTCAATTTTCAACATAGCTCAAAAACAAACCAATTCAAATAACACAAACTTCTATAAAAACAAAATATTACGTGTGTACCGAAAGGAAGGAAATTAATAAAAGCAAGTCTGTGCACCGAAAGGCAAGAAAATTAAAACAATGTCTACATTTTACCAAGGAAAAATAGGTGTAGAACTTCGTTATTAATTGTTTTTTCAGTGTATCGTGACAAAGATTCAAGACTGGGAGAGTTATCTCGCATTGCTTTTGATTTTTGTTATTGCTTGCACACATCTACTTTTTGTCTTGTTTTACTACCATTTAGATGTATATCACATGGAATTCAATATTAAGTACAACGTCATCATGTTGAAATGAATTTCAGTTATGTCATAGTAACTTTTAACTACAAATACACAACAAAATAAAACTACAGTTTACAATATTCATACATTAATTAATAGTATTTGCTTTTTGTATATTCATATAAATGATTATAAATACTTCATTAAAAGACTGTTTATATCAATTTACACAAGGATAAACAGAATAGCCTTGAGTTCACATTAATTCGATTTGTATTCCGATAAATCGCGATTAGGGTGATTAGCTTGTGTTGTACAAACCTCTACTTGTGATTGTATATTTGTCTTCTCTATCCTTAAGTGTTATTACAATGTTGCGGGGTGTGTACATGTACATATAGATGTTAATACTGCATATATGTACACTTCTTGTATTTCAGATTGTTTTTAACCAGAGACCAATTAGACAATCCTCATAAAAAACGTGCTCAACGAGTTTTCAGGGAATCCTTTAGTGTTGAAGTCATGTTTGAAGAATCCTCCTGACCAGTACAGAAAATACATGACCATAGTCAATGAGACTGGAATGCCATTGTTTGTCAATGTGTCACTAACGTCAAACATACAACTATAACAAAGGCATCACTATAGAACAAGACGTATACACGAGGAAGATTGTCATCAGTACGGAAGGAGACAGGTATATAGAATAACCAGAAAAGAAAGGCAACTTTGCTAAAAGTTGAGAAAGCATCTAAGAAAAGTCAACTAGTAAAAATGTCCAAGTTGAGATTTCCTCTAACATGTCAATTTCAAATCATGCCTCTTGTGTTGGTCATCTTGAACGAAAACTATACCTTGAGGAGAATTCCACACCAAAACCTGAATTTGTTTATCAATCAGAAATACATTTTGGATGGAAACATGCTTATTTACGAAGATAAATGTTGGCTAAACCGGCTCTCATGGCTAAAAAGGAGAACATTTTAAGATGCATTCAAGACTATATCTTTTAGATAACTCTTGTTTATTTATATTTCAACTGTGTTGCTGAGATTGCTGCTTTGACAATCTAGGTGCCGGAATACTACCTGGAATACCACATTCAGCCCACTGAGAATGAACCGTGGCAGAAAGGGATATGTATAAGGGGCTGCAATACCCTTGGGAGTATGTCTCAGCACTCGCTGAGGCTTTGATACCAAGAGTTCTGATGTGTGTGTGTGTGTGTGTGTGTGTGTGTGTGTGTGTGTGTGACAAGATGTTTACTATTGGTTTCCTGTCTTAAACCTTTAATACTTTTTGGCTATTTATTTCTTATATCAGATCAAGTCTTCGAAGACAGCTTTATACATGTAAATGCATGTAATGTAGACAAGTAAAAAAATGTATTTATGTGTGTACATGTATATTTAAACAACAATCGTAAGTACTTACAATCTAGTGAAAAGAGAAAGAAACAAAAACTTCCTGCTTTATTCACTGTAAACTCATACACAACTAAACAAATGTGTCTATAATTTACAAAACAAAACTGGACAAATGTGTCTATAATTTACAAACAAAAACTGGACAAATGTGTCTATAATTTACAATACAAAACTAAACAAATGTGTCTATAATTTGCAAAACAAAACTGGACAAATGTGTCTATAATTTACAATACAAAACTGGACAAATGTGTCTATAATTTACAATACAAAACTGGACAAATGTGTCTATAATTTACGAAACAAAACTGGACAAAAGTGTCTATAATTTACAATACAAAACTGGACAAATGTGTCTATAATTTACAAAACAAAACTGGACAAATGTGTCTATAATTTACAATACACAACTGGACAAATGTGTCTATAATTTACAATACAGAACTGAACAAATGTGTCTATAATTTACGAAACAAAACTGGACAAATGTGTCTATAATTTACAATATAAAACTGGACAAATGTGTCTATAATTTACAAAACAAAACTGGACAAATGTGTCTATAATTTACAATATAAAACTGGACAAATGTGTCTATAATTTACAATACAAAACTAGTCAAATGTGTCTATAATTTACAATACAGAACTGGACAAATGTGTTTATAATTTACAAAACATAACTAGTCAAATTTGTCAATAATTTACAAAACAAAACATTACATAGATGACATAATGTGATTCACAAAATAAATTTCTTTTCGTAAATAAATGTTCCGGTGTTTCCTTTACAATATAAGTGAACGTTGAGCCTACGAGCAGTGTTTTTAACATCTTTTACATTTGATAAAACGACAGTGAATTCAAAGAGATAATACATCTATTTTTTTATCCGGACGTTTTTATAAGTTTTGTATTGATATTTCCCCAATTTTACAACACGAGTACTTCGTATAAAATTGGTTGAACAATATTAATCGTATCAAACGTTTTTTGGATTTTTTTTAGATTGAATGTAGAAATTTGTTCTAGGGCATTTAGGATGATTAAATAAATTCCTAGCATATCCATGAATGAATGAATGTATAATGACTTTATGCATACAAATGTTTGCAAAAAAGTACTATTTGTTAGATAATAATTTTTCATATTCTTTTGTTTAATAATTAAGATATTATTACTTTTTAAAGATATAGGGTGGTGTTTTCAAAAGGATGAAGTTGTCTACCATAGTTGAATGTTGGTAGTTTTGACTTTTATTTTAAATGATTAAATCTAGAATAACTTTTTGTTTTTCGATCTATCTAATATGAAATAGCTTTTAACTTATTAAGCCATGAGGCCGATCAAGTACAGAGACTTGCATCCTCAGATAAAACACGTTTTATTTTTACTGAGTATAGACCGTGATATATTGCTAAGCAGATCTATAAAATAAGGAAGTACCTATACTATTTTTGTCCTTTCCACTTAACTGTAAGGAAACGCATACTCGAATTCGTAAAACTATTGAGTGTCATAAGTGTTTTTATATTATGTTGGCAAATAGCCATATACTTTCAGTGTAACGTAGTACATACCACAACCTTATATGGATGTTTACAATAGTTTTCCTTGTCTGTAAATAAACTTATCATTTACATATATCATGTCACATAGGAATTATGTGTACATTACATTCTACTGAATGTTTCATCTTAAGGAGGCCGACTCTAATTTAATTGCCAGAAATCTGCAATAGAGAATTTCATTTCCTTAACAGACAATGTTTA
>JAUMGZ010194386.1:0-12983 GCA_032359645.1 Pododesmus macrochisma | reverse complement strand
ATCGTGTCTGTACTAAATCAACACTTGGAATTATCTTAAATTCATAACTGTACTTGATAACATTTGTCCAAAAAACTCCATGTGTAGTAATTAATTATATGAATGTCATCTGTACCAGTCTGTCACACCATACATTGTAATTGTTTCCGTCACACCATACATTGTAATTGTTCCTGTCATACCATACATTGTAAGTGTGTCCGTCATACCATACATTGTAAGTGTTTCTATCATACCATACATTGTAAGTGTTTGTATCATACCATACATTGTAAGTGTTTCTATCATACCATACATTGTAAGTGTTTCCGTCACACCATACATTGTGTCTAGTTTTCCACTTGGGTTTATTTAGTTGTTTGTTTGTTTTGTTTGTTTGTTTGTTTGTTTGTTTGTTTATTCGAGACGGTGTCTGCTTGTGATAAGAGTGCACTCTTTTGGCGACTTTATATTACCCTGCAGACACATTGACATGATACGTCATTCCGTTTTATTATCCTGACACCAATTCAAGCCAACCACTCCTTCGTTTTACTCAGAAATGTTGAGTGTTTAGCAGGGAGCAAGAAGATTACATCATTTTGACGTCATATGTTTGAAGCGGCTCGGATTCGAACCCCAGTCTACCGGATCTTGAAGCGAACGCTCAACCAAAGAGCCACCGCGCCGGTGATCCACTTTGGTGATTAGTGCTTTCGTTATGTCAATTCTCGAGTCTACCGCCATCTGGAAGTACTAATGCATAACTGCTGCCGTGATCATGCAGTATGCAACATTCATTTTATAACAATGACTTAGTAAAATAGTTCAGATGTGTATTATTCTGACAATAGAAGCTTAGAATATCTGTCAAAACAAACACACATTATACAATACACCGTGTACCAACCAACCCTGAAGTTAAATGGTTGGTGCCTGATGTGTCAGCGGAGTGAAATTCATGTAAGACAGCACTATAAATTCACCATCAGGGCGCTATGACCTGTTGAAAGGGACGTTAAACACTATACGCTAATACTGAACAAGAACAGTCCTGTCGTTATAAAACAAACGAACAATTTACGTGGATATAGAATATGATTATTATGATAAAGATAGTTTGTGATTATCCAACGCACAATCACATCCTTGCAAATTATGTATTCTGATCTAAAAAAGTTTATCAATATTCTTCACACATGATTACGGATTAGATGGAGTCAAACCCGTGTTCATATTTGATTATTACTATCGACACGTAGTCATGATCAATTATATGTTTGTATTCAAAGTTCTTCTTGTAAAGCGCCAAGTTACCTTGATTCACAACAAATTCAAGATTGTTTATCTTCAAAAAGATCACTTTGACGTTCGCTCCACTGTCTAAGGGGTCGATGCAAAAGGTTTGTCACACTGCACAATATTTCAAATTCTAAGGCTACTTGTTAGCACTAATATGATACATTTTCGATTAGAATTTGTGGCCGCAAAATATAAACGTTTGCGAAACGACAGCTTTCTAAAGCGCGACGGAACTGAGCAAGTTCAAACACATTTCCGATGATTAATATGGAGAATGTTTTGTGTTCTTTTTTCAAATTGCTTTAAACTAGATCTACAGTAGATTTTCTATGTAGGTGTTTTGTACAATATTGTGAAAAGTTTAAAAATAAATACTGTAAAAGGATTTCGCCACGGATGTTACATGAATTTTGGCATTTTTTTTTTTAAAAAAATATAACGTTGAGTGACCGTTTCGGTGACCATAAGCAATCAACTGTATTTAAAAAGTAATAAGATGGTCTTCAACAGGAAAAAAGTTACTAATCTTTTTATCACAAATTTATCCAAATATCAACATGGAGTAATTCTTTTAAATGTCACATGTGCATATGTACAAAAGCCTTTAAACAGACGTCAATAATAACAGCATAAATGTAACGCCTGTTTTGGAGTTGGACCAGAAATGTTGACTTCTGGTTCCTTCCTTTAGCAGGAGCATCACTTATTTTGGGGTACAAATACGAACAAAACAATTTTGTAAAAAGAAGTTACGGAAGTCGCTAAACTCCAAACAGTAACTGGAAATTAGTTTTTCTGTAAATGGGAACATATTTACAATCAGTATAAATTGGAACTTATTAACAAGCAGTTATATGTGTAAAACATTAAGTTATTCCTCCTGATGACAGGGACATATACATATTGTATGTCTTTTGACAACTCTCACAATAGATGAGATGTGTCTAGTGATGACAACTCTCCACAACACATTGAGCCCATTTGGTGAATGCATTCTCTAACTCAAATGATCTGAATTTCTTGCATAAACAACATTTTTCATCAGATATGTTGTCATCATCAGAATCGTCATCAAATTGCAGTTTTCAAAGAGAAATATATAAGGGCAAGTGCATTTTGGAGCCGGCTTGTATATAACCAGACAAACGATAGGCATGTTATATAATTACTGTCCCCTGACTTTGTCTGATCAGCAGACATGAAGATTACACTAAAACTTAATTTTTTCATTTTACAAATTTACATAATTAAATGACCATTATTTTGCAAACCCATAAATAGTAATAGTAAAATTAGGTATATATATTTATATATATATATATATAGGTCATTTCTAGATTTCTTCCGAGCAACTGAAGCGAGGCTGTTTACATTAGCAGCAAGCATGGACCAATGAAGTCAAACCTTTTGCAATGCTCAGAAAAAAACACACAGAAGAAAGGTCACCGAAACTGGTCCCTCCCTGAAACAGGGCACAGAACGATAGTAAAATTAAAGAATTTTGAAAAACAAGGTCTTGTTCTAGATTTTGAAATTAATATAAAAATTAAATGACATGAATTTTTTTTTTCTTCCAACAATTATTTCTCTCCACGTACAACATAAACATAATAATATTACAAATGCTAAATAAAGGTATTTCTGACAACTGTCACATAAACACTGCTTATCTTCATTTAAAAGCTGGGGCCGCGGTGGCCTAGTGGTTAAAGACTAAAGTCACCAACTTGTAATCATAAGAGCCTTTCACCTCCTAGTTCGATCCCGCCCGGGGTGTGCTAGTGTGAGAAAGTTGCCAGTGACTTGCCGTAGGTCGGTGGTTTACTCCAGGTACTCAGTTTCCTCCACCAGTAAAACTGGCACGTCCGTAAATGACCTTAGCTGTTGATCGGACAATAAACCCTTTATACAAACAAACAAATCATTTAAAAGCTAGTGACCAAGAATTGGTAGTTTAGAGGCTATAGGTAAGTGGAAAGCATTGGTGGTACATGTATATGTATATAAATTGATATACATATCAGTTGTTTTTCGAACTAAAGTCACCACCAGAATGAACTAGCAAAGTGAAACGTCACTAGCATTTAAAAATTGACGTCAAACCAACCTAATGGGTTAGAAGGACTCGCTCCTGACATATTTCAAAAACATTTGGTCTTCAACAACAGATTTTTTTTTGATCAACATGTAATGGTACACTTCTGGCAATTAGCGTCACAAGGATTTTACATATATGTACCAGATATATTCATACATGTACATGTATATTATATATACACATATTCTCATAATATAAATGTAGCTAGCTATATACATGATATAGATTTATTGAAATTCATAACTAATGTGTTTGAGTTTTGTTTCAAAGTACTATGTTAATTTTTATTTAATTTAGATAAAAATAACAATCAACTATTTTTAAAACTAAAGTTAATGTATATATGTGGCTACAAAAACGTTGACCATCTCAGATATACACTGTAAGTAGTTATAAAGAGTTAACATCATGTTTTCATACTATTTTTCAGCTATTTGTATATTGCATCACCTGAGATTAACAATGGTGTTCCTTCGATCAGAATATGGACGTAACTTTAAAGTTTCGAACCTTGTTAAAAACATTCCTACATACTTAGATAACTTAACATACAGAAATCACAGAAGAGAATTAGAGTTTGCCCATACCCCAATAGCTTGGGGCCCTGAGGAGAAGCTGCCAGTTCAACAAGAAGAAGAGGTGTCTGAAAAATTAGAAAAACTAAAAGTCAATGAATCTGAGGATGAAAAGGTTGAATGCAAAGAAGATGTGATTCCTGATCAAGTAAACAAGGATGACACTACTAAACATGTGGAGTGTTGTGATACAGAAGTACAACATATCTCACCAGATGATAAGAAAAAGAAACAATTAGCTAAAGAAAAACTCAGTAAATATTCCAGCCATAAAAACCAGAACGCAAATCCATCACACGATGAACAAAAACCAGCTCTACAGAAAAAGATGGTGGAAAGTTTAGGTGAGTTAACACTAGTCATTAATCAGTACTCATAACAATAACTTTTTAAATTTTAAAGTTAGAATCTATGTATTGGTTTTGTTGTATTCTACATACAGTCATATTATAACATGTATATAATATAGACATGATAGTAATCAGTAGAATTTAGAATCACACACACAGGCATGCACGCACGCACACACACACACACACACACACACACATAGTGACCTTAATTAAGCTTACCGGTACATGTATCTGATCATAACTCACTTTTTGCTAAAACTTTGACTAATAATAAATATAATTATATAAAACATGGTTATGAATTTATTTGTTAATACTGTTATAAGAAATATGCTTTATTCTATTTAAAAATACTATATTACTGTAAAAATAATATGTAAATAGAATTGGGCAGTAGGCATGCAGCTCAATGCCTTGGTATTCCAGTTACCTCAAGACACAACATAAATATATGCAAACTAAGGTAATTTTAACGTTTAATAAAACATAATTTAAGAGATTATCAAATGCTTTATATTTAGAGGTCAGGGTGAAAATCCTATTTACTCATACATGATTATCATTTGCCAAAATCTGGTTGTAGCCATTAAATTCAAATATTGTAATGCTGAAAACTATCAATACATCAATAAACACAAGCAAGATTTGAAAAAACATACCTGCTTGTATATTTTATGTCTATATATAAATGAATATTCTAATAATAAAAATATTGATAAAATGAATGTAATTATTAAAGAACTATACATAAAACAGCATTATATCAAATTAAATCCTAATTGGATACAGATGTATCTATAAATACATTTCATAAATTATTAAATTTATGCAATAGTCCCAAATATTTACGAAGACGTATGATAAATTCATCATGTTACATGAGTGAATGAGACAATAGTTAAGTTTTTATCATTTATTGAACGTTACATGTTCTTTTTCAGATCTAGGCATTTTAAAACCACAAAAGGTAGCAGACAAAACGTTTGTGAAGAGGACCAAACCACAATCTGCAACAAAAGCAACAAAATCTTCTTCACGACCACAGTCTGCTCCAGCCTACAAACCCCAGAAACGAGCACCGTTCTTATCCTATGGATGTGGTGACATGGAGAGAAAACTTGGAACACAGAGAACGCATAATGTTCATGCTTCAGCAGATGTATGTCATACTAATACTGTATTCTATTTCGTTAAGTTTAAGTTAACATTTCCTGTTATCATTTAGTTTACATGTCATGTATGTACAGGGAATATACAATCATGTTTGTTAAAGTAAAACTTTTAGATTTTGTTTGTATAAAAAGATATGATACAACATTCTGGACCATAAAAGCTTTAGATTGACAAACATGTTGCACTCAAGTACAAGTCAGTGTTTATGGTTCAGTATGAGGTTTGTTCATGTGAGCTATTTTGGTGATGCACTGTCTGTGGTTGTTTGTCCATCTGTAAGCTTTCTTGGTGTTGCATATCTACGGAAAATGTAAGTGTTATAGTCAAAGAATCTTCATAGGATGTTTTTTAATGACTGAAAGCTGCCAAACACTGAAAATGATATATCTGTCAGTAAGTTCAGTGGTGACAGTCTTGAAAATATTATTGTATTTCCTTGACAACTGTACATCCATAAGTCTCAGAAACTTGTTACATGTACATGACTGTACTTTCACTATTTAACTATTGAAACATATACTTAGTCCAGTACATGTAGTTATTTACTGCTTAGGTTTACTGCATAATGGATACAGTATGTTCGTTTCCCCAAACTCTATAATGTTCATACATTGTTAACTTTTACAGGTGTATCCAGCAGCTCAGAAAGCATACATTAAGCTACAGGAAGACACCAGGAAAAGGAAAGACAAAGAACTTCAGACTGCACTCCGAGCTAAGAGAAAGAGGGCATTGCTGAAGGAGAAACTTCTGCGAGAGGCTGCCTTCTGGCAGACAGAGTATCAGAGTAACTTCCCCTTACACAGCGGTCAAGATTATTACACTAACTGGGAGAGACCAAAGAGGTGTAAAAGTGCTTTTGGACCATAAACCATTAATTAAACATTTGCAAACAAAAATTTGATTGAAGGTTAAAAACTAGAAACTATTTAAAACATGTGCTAGAGCAATTTCCACCATGATATCGAGAAGTTCTTGAAGTTTTTTTTTCTGAATATTGACTATTTAAAACCACATGCTGAACACCACATACTATTCAAGTGTTCCTTACTCAGATAGTCTAGAATCTCATGAATTTAACTTTACCACATTTTCAAATCACGACTTGAGATTATAATAGCATTTTTAACAATGTTTTAACAAAGGGTTTTTTCAACTAAAGTTGACATTTGTTTATTGTTTTTTTTAAGCTGAAAGGAGTTCTTGATCTGTATAACCTTATAATCTTCCTTTATATAATTTAAACCTACAAATTTTCCTGTGGAATCTGCAAATTTCTTGATCTGTATAACCATTTCCTTTATGTAATTTGAACCTACATATTTCATTCAACTTATTTTATGTGTGGTTGTGGTTCTTGGTAGTAAACATGTGTTTGCAGTTTTTGCTTTTTATTGAATATTAATTATTTATTATACACGCCAAGAGGTGTATATCGTAGTTGCGCTACTCAAGACAAACACTACTGTACACCTGCTGTTAGACATCTGTTTATATTTAGTTTTTAAAGATCACAGTAAGACTGTACACGTTGCAGCAATTAGACTTGTTCTGTAGGTTTTATAAACTTCTCTTAAATTTGTTTGACTTATATTTCAAGATTTACTTTTAGTTTTAACTTATTTTTTGAGCTATATGATACCTATATAGCTAAGGTACTATGTTCTCAAGTGTGAATGTTTAATAAAGAGTTGAAACAATTATGGTCACACTAGAATTATTGCTGTAAGATCTTGCTGGTGAAGTCATTCTGAAAGACTGATTGATTTATACTGTACCTTCAAATCTATTTTGTCAAATATCCAATATAAGATGACATGTTGTATGGATATCTAAAGTAAGTTTATATGGAGGTGACATGGACTCAAGTTTATAAAAGTGAATGTGGAGAAGATTTAAGTTTGTTGTTTATTTGAAGATTCAAATAGTTTATATTTAGATGTATATTTCAGACTGAGTGTAATATACAGTTTGCTGCATTATTTGTACTAATATAAAACCATCATACACAAGTGCTGAAAAATATGTAAAGTAATGTAAATGTGTAAAGTCAATGTATGTAGAAAATTCTACTGCACTTTTTCTTCAGTATATTAGTAATGCTAGTTATAGGTTGTCAATATCAATTAAACAGCTATTAATTAATATTCCACCTTTTACATCTAATTTATATTCCTGTTAAATTATTTTATTTCACTTTTATAGTAGATAAATCAAGGATATGTCTTTAAAACATCTTTGAAAAAATAGTTATCAAAAACAGACACTTTATTTAAGATTTTTTTTTATTAATCTATGAGATATATTATCATTATAATGTAGACAATAACTGGTTAAACATACATGTAAATGAAATGGTTACTGTTAACATGATGTTTCATTTCTGATGAAATTGTAAACTATTACCGGTATGTAAAAAAATAATTTATTCAATAGATCAATCTACCTGTGTGCATATCCTTCAAGGATACACATATAGAGGGCACGGCTAGTACTGCCGGCTAGTGTACGTGCCAAGCCCCTGTGATATCAATTAGGTTAAAGTAATAAATATGTAAAGCTAAGACACTAATCATCAGTGGACATGGGTAAACTAAAAGAAAATTAAAACTAACGAAGCAAAACCAGATGTCCACTAAGAAGTGAGCAATTCCTACTACACATGTCTCTCGCTGTGTCTCCGTGTTATTTCAGTTTGTGGCACAAAAAGTAACTTTTTCTTAGTAAACAATGTCATACTATCAATTCATTTATTCTGGCAAAGGCATGTAAAATCTCGTTAACTTTTTGAAATAGTTTGAAAGAAAATTGAAAAAGATATTCATTTTAGTAAGTGACAGGTATTTTCTATTACAAGTTATTATAATGAAATGTTACATGTATCATGCCTAATACCATAACAAGAGAGACGTCAGTACAAATAATCAACTAACTTTATCAACAAAGGATATAATACCCACCAATTTCTAGTCAAATACTCTGTGATATGTAACAAATATTTTACTTAACAATTTACTATAACTTTCTGTTTTCTACATTTATACAGTCCTGTATTATCGTAAAATTTAAGAATTAACCAGTCTTATATTTCAATATTGTATGAAATAAATTATTTTATTCATTCTTTTCAGTCTAGCTAACTACATTTTGTAACACTGCTCCTTTGGATTTCATCCATGTCAATAAATATTGAAGAATGAAAAGTAAAGCTTATTATCCAATAGATATCTTCTATTGGACTATTTCCAGGCATTGAAATACAATGGTATGTCCATTGACATTTCCGTATAATTATGTAAATGTTCTTGATTATTCTATATTTATTTACTATTACTGCTAAAGACATAAACCATATGTGGCTAGATGAATTATATTAAATAGACTTCTATTGCATCTACATGTATAACTTACACAATATTGAATACCAAGTTGACCACTTGTATGTATAGTCACATGTTAGTCATTAATGACACTGTTTATAGCCATTGTTATAGTTGATGGTCAGACTGTTTAATTGAAATGTTATAATTATAGAAGAAATATGTGCATGCATATTTGTATAGAGCTTAAAAATAAATTTTATACATTTCACAATGGCTTTTGTTATATATAGTAAAACTGTTGTAATTTTAAGTTTGTTTTAGCTTGTCTATGTGAATTGTATAAGGCAGGCTTTAATATACTGTCACGTCAGCTTTAGCATTCCACCATGATAAAAGTTTGATGAAATTCTCTATTTTAACGCATTGAATGAAAGAAAGTATCATGAAGGCATTATAGATTAATTCTGGAATTCTTAAAAAAAAGGACTTTCCCAAACAAAACTTGTCTGTCTTTCTTTGTCAGTGTCATTAACTTTTACATTTTTCATTTTATTTTACTTCTCCAAAACCACGGGACCAATTTAACCAAACTTTGTAGGAAGCAGTTTTTGGGGATTCAGATGTGTGCAAATGAAGGGGATTAGCCTCCTGGTGGTAAAATCTAGCAACATTTTACAAAACTTAAAAAATCTAATGAACAATTCTGTGCAAGGCATGACTTGGTCTAAAAATTAGGTTATGTGTTTTGGTGTCAAGATTCCAATCCTATCCTTTGTATATTGATTCTGTATTAGAAATGGAAGAACCCTATTGAATTTAGGTGCATAGGACAAAGATCAGCTGTTATTTAAACAAAAGGCTCATCGGGCCTTAACAGTCACCTAAATAATACAAATAAAAAATTGTATATTGAATAAATAAATTCTATATAAAGATTCTAAACAAAGGGAAAAAACTCTTCAATTTAGGGGCTGCTGGTCTGATTTAGTATGCAGCACTCCACCGTGCCAAGATGAGTATGTATATAATCCTCACAACCCTAAATAAAAAATTATTAGATTTATGGCACACAAAAAAGAAATAGAAAAGAACAAAAACTGCACTGAATTAAGCATGCTACCCTCTGCCATACCAAGATATATATGAACATAAACCTTTGAAATAAAAGGGTACCACGCAAGGTACATCTACACCAAGTTTCATAAAAATCTGATCAGAAGTCGAAAATGTCTCAGCCAATCAGAAGCCAGGGTGGCCATATTGGATGGAGTTCGGCAAGGTCGGATACAATTCTGAAAGGGGACCATAGGAGGAACATTCACATCAAGTTTTGTCAAAATCAAAACAATTTTTTTTAAACCATTTTTGAGTTAACAAGGAATTTACATGAAATAGTAGCCTATGTCAATTGAAGTGCCCTCTAGATAGTGGTTCGTTTATGCAATTTTTTTCCTTTCGCAATCTCTGTTACTATTGACTTAAGGATCATGTAATCAACTATGAAATTAATCAGAGTCATGTTATGAGGGTTCGTGAGAAGAAGATTTTTAGTCCATCTGGACCAAAGGTCCAAAGTGGACTTTTCTCATACAAATCCTGTCCATCATTTACTTTTCACATTTTTGACTTCTTCTCCATAACCCCTTGTCACCAATTTCATTTAAACTTTGTAGGAAGTATTCCTAGGGGAAGGGGATTTAAATATGTTTAAATGAAGGGGCTTGGCTCCCAGCTGCAGGGGAAGGGGGCAAAAGGGGGAAATTTGAAGAAAAAAAATCAAAAATCTTATAAACTAAAAGGTCTTGTGGTATGTTGTAACTTTAGGGCATGGATAATCAAGTTAGTTCAAGGCGTGACTCTGAGGTCAAACATAGATTACACGTTTGGAGGTCAAAGTTTAATACTGGCAAATATGTTAACTTTTCACATTTTTGACTTCTTATCCAAAGATACTAGACAAGTCTCATCCAAGCTTGGTAGAGGGCACCTTTTATAAGCCCATATTGGGAAAATTTCACAAAATTTTTAAAATCTTTTTGGGGTCAAAGTTCATTACTATATATTTAGCAAATATATTAACTTTCAACATTTTCGACTTCTTGTCCATAACTACTAGACCAATTTCATCCAAACTCGGTAGAAGGCATTCCTATTGATGGGAAAAGGGGTTCAGATTTGTTCAAATTGGGGGGTTTAGTACCCAAGGTTTGCCACTAAGGGTCCAACAATCTTCTATAAACTTGAAGGCATAGTGCTTAATGCTTTTGTATGTACATGTAGTAATTTAATGACATGGAGAGCTAAGTTAGGTAAAGGCATGACCCTCGGGTCAAAAGTATTCAAAAGCCCAACATTTACTTATAGGCCTATTTTAATCAGATTGATGTAAAGGCCCGATGGTCCTCTTGTTAAAATGTACCTAATGGTTCTCATGTTTGCCCCCTTATTGGGCTTAATAAAAGTGTGCACATATGAGCTCATTTCTACACACATAATATATATATATATTTATATATATGAATATATATATATTGTCAAACCTTGATAAAAAAAATATGCAACCGATATTTGACTCCAGGGTCACACGTTGAACAAACTTTAATGGGTTCTCAATGCCCGAACGTTACTACATATCAAAGCATTATACGCTCTAGGCCTTATAGTTTATAAGAAGATTCTTGAAATGGTGTTGCCAAATATTGACTGAGCACCGTCATTTGGACAATGCTGACCCCCTCCCTCTACGGATGCCTTCAACCAAGTTTGGATGCATTTGGTCCAGCAATTTTGGACAATAAATCGAAACTGTGAAAAGTCAACATATTGTCTACAGTGTTGAATTTTGACCCTTAAGCGCGTAACCTATTTTTGATCCCATGGTTATGCCTTGAACAAACTTCTCCATGTCCTAAAGTTACTACATATCGATACCTTAAGCCGTAGATCATGCAGTTTATAATTTTTTTAAAGGTTGACAAGTTTTCCCGTTTTGAACCCCTAGTGGTGCAAACAGGGGACTGAGACTCATCATTTGAAGAATCTGAACCTCCTTCACATAGGGATGTCTTGTACCAAAAAATGTTTAACCTGTTTTTGACACCAGAGTCACGCCTTGAATAAAGTTTGTTGTCCATCCCCTAAAGTTACTTCATACAAAGCATTAAGCTCTAGACTATCTGGTATAAGAATGTTTTTGAAATTTTATTAAAATTTCCCCATCGTTTAAACAAGTCTGAATCCCGTTCAGCAAGCGATGCTTTCTATCAAGTTTGGATGAAATTGGACCAGTAGTTTTGGACAATAAGTCGAAAATGTGAAAAGTTAACATATTTGCCAGTGTTGAACTTTGACCGATTTTTTACCCAAGGGTCGTGTGCCTTGAACAAACTTGGTTCTCCATGCCCTCAAGTTACTACATACCATAGCTTTAAGCTCTAGGCCTTCTAGTTTATTTAAAGGTTTTTGAATATTTGTCAAATTTCTCCCCTTTTGGCCCCCTAGTGTCGCCCCCAGGGGGCCAAGGCCAATCGTTAAAAAAATCTGAACCCCTTCGAGCAGATATCGCCAACCTGAACATGTAGTTAAATCTTTTTTGTGTTACAACGATTGAAATACAAGAATACAATGACAAGGTGCAGATTGTTTTTAAAAAAATAAGCAAGCTTTTATGTCAACACTAAATGTTTTTAGGTACATTTAAGCATATACACATAACTTTATAAATAATACAATGAACCGATAAAATGTAAAATGTTGTGAGTATAAAACAGTAGTAAACTTTACAACACATACAAACACACAATCCTGCATGGCTCAATATTAAAATACATGATGCCATTTAACGCTTTTTAAAACAGCTGAATCAACGCAAAAGCCATACAATGTAATGGATGGCGAATTAATACTCAAGAGGCTCATTGGATCTCAATGTCCATCTGGATCAAATGTTTGTTTGTTTGTTTGTTTGTTTCAATGGGGTTTAACGTCCCTTCAACTCGTGTTTAGGTCATATCGAGACAGTGTCTGCTTGTGTCAGTGCGCACTGATTGCGACTTTTATAGAGCTGTCTCACTGAAATATCACGCTGCAAACACGTTGATATGATACTTTACTCGGTCACATTAAACTGATAACGAGTTAACCAGTCCTCATCTTACCCAGTAATGCTGAGCACTTAGCA
>JAUMGZ010194375.1:0-12983 GCA_032359645.1 Pododesmus macrochisma | reverse complement strand
TGCTTTCATATATATGAGTTATGCTTAGGACAAGCATGTGTGACAAAATGACAAGGTTTTTTTAAAGGGGAAATAATTTTACATTTAGTTGACCAAGAGTTGTGGTTTTTGTGCACTGCACGCTGTCTCCTAGTGCTCATTATTTGTACCAAATGTTATACAAAATATTAAGCATATGCGCAAAAATTTGTAAGATTTTCTGTTAAAAGGGAGATAACTCTTGGCGAAGTTGACCACGAGTTATGGTTCTTGAGCACAGCACACCATCTCATTATCTAGTGCTCAACATTGTATCAAATGTCATAAAAATATTAAACTTATAAGGAAACTTTCAAATGTAATTATACAAAGACAAGTGGATTGTTTTTCTAAGGGACATCCCTAGATTGAGAAACATCATTTTATTTGTGGACATATATCATCCTCATTTTCCATAATTGTTTTTAACTCAAATCATGTACATTGTATATATAATCATTGTTTGATTGTTATATTTTTGAAATAAAAAATGCATTCATATAATTCAAATCAGTGTATACATAACATAACACATTTTTATACAGGACAGTCAAGAAAACTAACCATTCAGCTATTCCACGAGAATTTGACTGAAAGTAACATCCATTGCCAGTGTATTAACAGTGAACAATATTACTGAACAGTTTATATCTTTATCACATTAATTATCCAGTAAAGTTAAGGTCAATACCTGTAGAAAGACAATACTACATAAAACCAGTTCATCACTACTTTCCCCTGTTGACCGTGATGAAATTAATGTTGATGTTATGGTCAATTGCACATTGCGGACACCTACACTCTGAGTGTCCACAAAGTTGTTTCAGGCCTCGTCGGAAGTCTTTACTCAAGCACACATACACAAAGAACTTGTAAAACGAATTACCAATGGCAAACCACAGCAGATAGAAGTGGACTTCATGTGGATATGATGTTCCACTACTCAGGAATCCACCATAGAACTGTAACATCATCCAGGGAAGCCATGATATGAAAAATATCACAGATATTACAAAGTTCATAAAATAGTTCTGTGGTCTTGAGGCCGTGTCAAGCAGAATGGACTCAAACATGTAACGTTCCTTTCTGAATTGCCTTGAAAATATGTAAGCATTTGTGACAATTAATGCCACTATTGCTGGAAACAATACGAGCGTCCCAGCTGTAATAAAGTACGGCTTCTGTGGTCCGGCATGAATCGAACACATATATACCTCTTCATAGTATGATGCTCGCTCAAAGGAAAACAATGGTGGACTGCAGAAACTTATCGCAGCAAACCATGCAAACGCTATCCAACAAAAGGATCTTATAGGTGTCATAGCGGTCTTATGCCGCTGGGGTTTCCGAATTGCAAGGTAGTGATCGACGCTTAGCCATGATAACGAGTATATCCCAGCAATGAAGAATATGGCTAAAAGGTATGCCTCAATATGGCAAAATGTTTCATCATTATAAATCCAGGAATTTGTGAATGTACTGAACACAGCAAATGGTGTCACAAACACACCAACACATAGGTCCGCCACTGTCAAAGAGATGAAACATATTTTGTTGATGTTACGAAATGATTCAGTCCAGGCTAGTACCAGTAGGATTAATGTGTTCGTGACAATAATAGAGATAGTGTATATAAGAGTTATAACACTCTCAGCATATGCAACCATCTTCTCAAATTTGCCATAAATTTTGAATATCAGTATTTATCTGCAGACATGTTGACTACTATCATGTGATGTTTAATAAAAAGGTTAAATGTTAAATATAAATTGAATGACCTAAGATATTTCCTTTACAAATATTAGTCTATTCACCAAGGTTTCAATGGCATGTCATCAGTTAACTGATAATTGATACTCGGTGAATGATTACTCGTTACACCGAGACTTAATTAAGTTCTGTTAATTACATCAAACATATGTCAAACCTGACAACGGTATTTCCCGTAGCATGTTATGACTCCAAGACAAAGCAGCACGTTGTATAAATCATCCATTATTGAACACTTACACAGGTTAACTTTCAATATATAATTTAATTAAAATGAAAGTTCACAGTCAGTAATTATAGAATATTGTTAATTAGCCCTTCACTGACACTCTGACTGCCTTCTCGCATAGGATTCAGACAGAAAATGATGATTCAGACGTAAATGCAGAAATGACGACGGCAGATCACATCCTGGGAGATTTAGCTATTACAGGATCAGGCCAATAAAATATATCCCATATTGAAAGATGAAATGAAGCTGGCTTATATCAAGGCAATCCACAATCGCCTCAGTAACAAAAACATCGTACAAGTTTTCAATGTTCGGGAAATTGTTGTCTGCAGGCTTTCATTCTTTGTTGATGTAGTTAATATTCTTGGCTGTGGCTGAACTTGATCAGATTGGTTTGACAAAATCAATAATGATTGGATCATCTGTCTTTTCTACTACTGCATCGTGTAACTAGAATCCTTATGTAAACATCAGAGAATTCAACAGCAGATTTCTACTACTGCACCATGTAACTAGAATCCTTAAGTAAACATCAGAGAATTCAACAGCAGATTTCTACTACTGCACCATGTAACTAGAATTCTTAAGTAAACATCAGAAAATTCAACAGCAGATTTCTACTACTGCACCATGTAACTAGAATTCTTAAGTAAACATCGGAGAATTCAACAGCAGATTTCTACTACTGCACCATGTAACTAGAATCCTTAAGTAAACATCGGAGAATTCAACAGCAGATAGTTACTTTAAATAATCGCACATTACACTACATGTTCCATGCAGAAGATCATTAGAAAATGGGTACATACAATACAGAAAAACACCTATTCACATTGGTAATGAAATGTTAAAGAAAACTTCTAGAAATATAGATTGTACTTCTCTAGTTAGCATGGTACACTTGTAATCATTAATTCACCCTACAATGTATATTAACACATCATTCCATTCCGGAGACATATATCACATTTGTCAGCAGTAATAGAAATCTTTCAATACATTAAGCCCTTCATAGAGGGCAGCATAAAAATATGTATGCACTGCCTCTTTCAAAGCATCATTAAATGCACTGCACAGCTAGCTAGTGCATCACTGCATAGGAAGCGACACATTATGTCTACATCAATACTGACAATCCATGGCTGAGAAGTTCACTATACAGATGTGATCTGTAATTGACACAAACCTTGTTTACTGCTGTTCATTGGTCATGTTTGCAAACAGCCAATAACTGCTGCGGAACTTTTGGATGATATGTTTCATAGAAATCCATGGATATCTCATTTAAATCCTGTACTTTATAGACGTTTCTCTATGAGCAAACCCATAAAAGTTAGCAAGCTTTGACGTCAATTCTTTTGTTCACTGTTTTATTGATAATTCACAGAATACAATGGATCCAGATATTTTTTTCACAGCGAAGCATTAAAATCTTTCCACTACATGATGAATAATACTTATAACTGTCATACTGACATGTTTTCCTAATTATTTTGATATTCTATACAATTAGTTCTATATTGTAACTGATGTGATATATTGAGTTAACCAAAAAATGGACACGTTACTTTCAAACAGTCTATTTCCTTCCTGATTGTAACAATAACATAATAGCTTTTAAATGTTCACCATAAAAGATTAGACCAATTTGTTATCTATTAAAATCCACCTGATGACCATAACACAACTTTTTTCTGAATTCCTGTTGTCATGAAGTCTTCGAATATTATTTATGTATCCATGGGAATCATAACGACTTTATTGTTCTATCATATGACACCATCGTTGCCGAATGTCACACATTGTCACAGTATGCAAGAACACATTTATATACCATTTGAAAGGTCATACCAGGATCTTAATGGTTAGCCAGTCCACTATATATCGCGATTCTCATCTCTGCCGTCTTTTTATGTGACTATCCCCACTGGCAGGTTATCGGTGATTCGGATCGATACATATTAAGATTTTTTATGAATGATGTCTAATCAAGAGCGCCTTTGTCACTTCTAGTTAAGTTGTACACATACGATTCATTCCTCTTCGCAATGCATTACACACGCAAACATGAGGAATTTTTGGTTTCTATAACAATACAGTTATTCTATTGTTATAGATGCACCATACATGCATGCTGCTATCATTATATGTTATCCTTCATAATTAACACATAGAGAATTTCAGGTTTTGTTGCCATACAAATGTTTGAACCATGACTTGTCTGCTTATAAGATTGCACCATGTGTTTCACATGTACCGGCTGTCTTAATGTAAAAAGTACTTCTTTATACAGTAAAAACAAATATCTGTCTTCAATGTATTATAAATTCTGTCAACCAGCAACAATAAAACACAGAATCAAACGATATAAAAAGTCATGTTTTTAACATTGCAATCTATAAAATATACCGTTAAATCTAGTCTTCATATAAAACAAAAATCAAACATCACAAAAACTCTTCAGGTTCATAACATCATATATCCAGGCTATGTATCCCATCCATGGTATTATTCATACACTGTGAAAGCAGTGCCAGTATTGTGAGACAATTTATTTCAATAAAATCCATCGGAATTATCTGTGATTATCCGAGATGCTAATGGTGTGACCTGGCAATATGTCAATCTTTGTCAACAGAGAGCTTTCACATGGGATAATAACAGCTGTGATAAACCTGTAAGTATAAACACAAGAACGCATTAACACTGTAACAGAATAAACTATACAACAAATCAATAAAACTAATGTATTCCGTAACCGCAGGGATGATATTTAACTATTAAATTATCTATTATGTAAGAACATGCAACATTGTATATGTAAGCAAGAACTCGTACACAAATCTCTAAGCACTGTTGACATTCAACTTCAAGAACATTTTAACTATTAAACAAATTATTAATATTACAATCTGAAACTTTCTAAATGTAAGCAAGAATCGTACACAAATCTCTAAGCACTGTTGACATTCAACTTATAAAACATTTAACCATTAAATAATCTATTACCCTGTATGTAAGAGCAGGCAACATTCTATATGTAAGCAGGATCTCACACACATTTATCTTTGTACCTTGCTGACATTTATCCCTGATGACATTTTTCTCTGATGACATTTAACCATTTAATAATTTATTATTATGTAAGACCATGCAACATTCTATATGTAAGCAAGATCTCACACACATTTATCTTTGTACCTTGCTGACATTTGACTTTGATAATATTTAACCAGCTTATAACTACTGACAGTACCAGTAAATCAAATTGAAATGTCAAGTAAACTGAATTAATTTGTTTTTGACGATTGTCAACCATTGAGAACTGGACAGCTCAATCTGTATACATGTACATGCAGTATTGAAGTGGTCAGTTAGTGATAATAAGTAATCATTGTTTATTTGTTTGTTTTATTGGGGTTTAACATCCCTTTAACTCATGTCTAGGTCATATCAAGACTGTGCCTGCTTGTGACAGTGCACACTGATGGTGACTTTATAGTGCTGTCTCACTGAAATATCATGCCACACTCCGATACATTGACATGATACTTCACTCGGTCACATTATCCTGACACCGAGCCAACCAGTCCTCCTCCTACTCAATAATGCTGAGCACTTAACAGGGTGCGAGAAGTTAAACCTAAATTTAAACATCTAAGGTGTGACGTGTCCAGGAATCAAACCTGTGCCTACTGGATCACGTGGCAAATGCTCTACCTCTACTAAGGTGTGACATGTCCAGGAATCAAACCTGTGCCTACTGGATCACGAGGCAAGTGCTCTACCTCTACTAAGGTGTGACGTGGCCAGGAATCAAACCTGTGCCTAAGGGATCACGAGGCAAATGCTCTACCTCTGAGCCATGGAGCTGGTTAAATAATCATTGGATTGACTGGTTACATAGTAACAATTATACTGCAACTGGCTAATAGTTTCTTTGACTGACCCTCCAATCAAAATGGTATTAGTCTTTTTGCTGAGTTAAATATGACAATTTGAGACTACAAGTGTCTGTCCTGAGAATGGCCAGACTTTATAAATATGGTCATCTTCAGCTGTAATCAGCTAATCAGTGATAGCCAGAAGTGGAGACTGGTCAGCTGTATTATAAACCAATGAAACATATCTAATTACATATCTGTCAATGCAATGAATGTAGGCAATGATTGCTTAAGACAATTACAATGGAGTAGTAAACTGTTTACATCAAAATCTAGGACGTTGATTGGATTAGACTTTCTCCAGCCCAACAGTCTGTGCCCTTAAGTTTTTTCAGCACTAGTCCGAACAAGCAAAATAATACATTCTATTATACAATGTATAGCACAATTAAAGAACGTTTCACTAGTCTGAATCAAATTTACTAGCCGTGGGCATCAGACTAGTGCCTAATGTTGCAGTCTGGGCCACAAGTGTGCAAGGTAGCTTAAAATACTCCTACTAGCTAGTGCTGGAGAAGATCTCCTTTAGCTCAGTTGGTAGAGCGTTGGACAGTAGAGTCAGAGGTCCCAGTTTGGAATCCCAGCGCGTTCATTGATATTTATTGACCCTGTTACACAAACCATCTATAAAAGCAGGCAGAAAGTCTGAGGAAACTTGGACTATGATTGGATTTAACCATATGGATACTATGAAGTGTCATTGTGCCCCTCGATGACATCACATTATAGCATGGGGGTCATTATGAGAATACAATGCTTTGTCTCGGTTCATGCTGTTCACATTGCCAGGTAATTACGTGTAAAAAACAAAGAGTTTTAATTGTCATAGACTTAAGTCATTGGCATTTTGAGGTATACAGTTTGTCTTGATCTCAGGCAGTTATGTCAAAAATATAGGGGGTCGTACAATACAATGTGATGGACTTCAGATAGTAATTGACACAAAAACATGGGGTTTTGTCAAGGACACTAGACAGCCATTGACACAATTGCAAATAAATATTAGGTTGTTAATTGTCATGGACTTTAGAAAGTCATTAATTGTTACAAAAACAATTCAGGTATTTTTCATGGACAACAAACAGTCATTAAATCAACGAAATTGGTTTTTTGTCACGAAATTCAGACTGTCAACATAAGGCTATTTGTTTGGGCATTAACGTACTGATTTCAATTCTTGATCAATAGATCACTGATGAGATGTCGGGAAGTATTAATATTTGGAATATGAATTTTCTTATTTATAATAATCCACAGGTAACATGGACGCTGATGGGTATACGTTTTTACTATAAAAGGTACTGTACTTATGTATGCAAAGCACACACCACTGCCTACAGTTTCCTCTCCCTTGGCATCAGTTGGTAATTACAACTAAGTTTCAGGACAGGTAATTAGTTTCTAATTAAAATGAAAACAGGTACAGGTGCTGCATGTAATCATTGTACATTGTACATGCTATATAGTAATTAATATTATTTTACATTATTTTTGTAACAGTGTCCCTGATTAGATAAAACATACCAACATGACAGTGAGATAAAACATTGAATCTGCAGGGCATGCATGTGCTGCTGTGATCAAGATTTGATGTCTTATCATCCTAGTCTATCAATGAACATATGTTCCAGACCTAATAGTATTTTGGCCCTCATGGAAGTATGACTGATTCGGGTAAATAAACCTTTACATCACCCTGCTTACAGGGCCATAAATGTATATTATTATACCTCATTGATGTAACAGTAGTGCTGATTGGTTACAGCATAGCACATGACAGGGAAACAAAACATTGAATCTCCCGGGGGCGCCCACAGCTCATTAAAGAAGGCCTGGTTTTTTTTATCGGTTTAATAAACAACTTATGACCCTGTAAGCTTGGTGATTCGAAGTACATGTATTGTTTACCCTTAGCGGCCATATTCCCCTCGGGAAAAATATAATCCCAAACCCGCTGAACAAGAAATGAGACCAGTACCTTTAAGTTCACAAGGGGAAATGATAAATAATTCTACGGCATATAGAGCCTTAATATTTTGATTTCAGTCAATATTAATTTTTGATTGTTTTATCAATTTCATCAAAAGGGTATAGTTGTAGCATTAAGGTGTATAATATTTATAGCTAACATTGTTGTCCATTTTTGTTTCCAGTATGTATACTCTTGTAATTGTAGTATTTTTTTTATATCAAATTTTCACCTAGAAAACCATCCCTAATGACATACTAAAACTAGTACTGAATGTCATATATGGAAGGAAGTTTAAAGTCTACAAATTTACATCTCAACACTGAATCGATACTTCTGCTTTTATAAAAATTGAATTCTCCTAGTTTTTCTCATATTCACTTTCCAATCTACGTACTCTCTTCTTTCAGATATTGTATGCATTAAAGATAATCTTTGTTGCAAATTGGTTGGCACTAAATGTTTGTTTTATCTTACCATTTCAGAAATGTTTTAATATCCTAAATGTATCAGTATAGCTATGTTATAAAAAAAACAAGGTACATAAATAGACAATTATTGTGGGATGTAAAACACATTCTATTATCTTTCACATCCCCAATCAGTGGAATGGATATGGTGTGTTTGTAGTAAAACCCTTAAGAGAATTATTCTGGAGATATTTGAGGAGATTATAGTGATTCAATCACAATTTGATAGCACTGATATTATGAATCTCAATCCCCCACAGTAAATCATTACACATCTGTATTGTCAAGATTTGTAAAGATTATTCATTATTAAAACCAAGATTAATTAATTATGATTTCTTTGTAGAAACCTGATTGATGCTGACAAGAGACCCCATGAGTATAACTTGACATTCCCTCATCTTGAACAAATCTACAAATATATTTCGACTAAATAATGTTAAAATTAGGTTGCTTGTAAAATAAAAAGAAAACAAAATAAATAACTTCAAGAAAATTTTATTTAAAATTTGGCAAGAAAATGTAGTTAAATGTTATGCTCTGGATAAAGAAAATTAACAAGAATAGGGGCAATAACCCTGGCAAAATAGGTCACAGGACGTCATTGCAGTATATTTGTGATACACTGCTCAGACAAGATGCTCATGTATACTAAATTCAGTAAATTTAGGTCAAATATTATCAAAGTTATGCCCTGGACAAATAAAATTTACTAAAAAGGGACAATAACTCTGGCAAGAATAGTCTCAGTGATGTCAACACATTTTTCTGCAACACTCCACTATGCCATGACGCAAGTATATACAAAGTTTGGTGAACCTAAGTCAAATATTGTTGGAGTTATATGCTCCTGATGAAACATTGGCTACAGATGGATAGGGTAAAATCAGTATTTATAACCCCAACTTCATTGTTGAGGGTATAAAAAGTATTCTTCTGAACTTTGACTGAGCTAGCAAAAAAGTATTAGGTATGATGTGCCTGCACAGTGGTCATCATTTAAAGCTGATATAGAAATATTGTTTGTTTTGTTAAGGTTTAATGTCCCTTCAACACATGTCTAGGTCATTTCACAACAGTGTCTGCTTGTGACAGTGCACACTGATGGCAACTTTATAGTAATGTCTCATTGAAATATCACACCGCAGACACATTGACATGATACTTAACTCGGTCACATTATCCTGACACTGAGCCAATCAGTCCGTTCTACTACACAGAAATGATGAGCGTTTAAATAGCAGGGGACGAGAAGATAACCTACAACTGGGGTCGAGAAGATTACCTAAGTTAACCGGGAACGAGAAGATTACCCAAGTTAACCGGGAACGAGAAGATTACCTAAGTTAACCGGGAACGAGAAGATTACCTAAGTTAACCGGGAACGAGAAGATTACCTAAGTTAACCGGGAACGATAAGATTACCTAAGTTAACCAGAAACGAGAAGATTACCTAAGTTAACTGGGGACAAGAAGATTATCTAAGTTAACCGGGGACAAGAAGATTACCTAAGTTAACCGGGAACAAGAAGATTACCTAAGTTAAATCGGAACGAGAAGATTACCTAAGTTAACCGGGAACGAGAAGATAACCTAAATTAACTGGGGATGAGATGATTACCTATGTTAACCTGGCCATATCAATCATAGCTAGCTAGTATGGAAATATTATGTATGATGTGACTGTATACACTGGCCACACACCAATCATACTTAATGTGATAAAAAGTATACACCAATATTGATTTCCTATTAAAAGCAGCACATGCAAAGTAAAGAAATGATATGTCATTAGCTACAGAGGCAATACCTGTTGATATAGAATACAGTAATCGACTGCCTAGGCCAATCATTACAACAATTTACCATATATTAAGATTTTAATGATTTGTGTTATAGTCCAATAGGTTGTCGATGTATAAATGATCCAAAACAAGGCTTGTTCATGGGCCACAGGAGTATATAAGTATATAGTACGTATCTTCATCTGATTCTAACACACTGGTCGAACTACAAACCAGATGTACCAAACTCCTCTAGATTTTCCTTCATCAGAGATGTGTATTGTAATCGCAACAAGCTATACAGTTACCATTTGGCAGTAGAGAAAAGTCCCAAGGAGTTCAGTTCATCTGGTTTTGGTTCAACCACTGTGTCAAAGACAGTATGGACTGTGGGTCTTTGTGATTATATGCAGACATTAATCTGGCTGAAGAAGTGCACCTATTACACCATCCCAGTACTACTTTAGACAGCGAATCATCACAATAAAAGTCACCCCTGTCACACAAATTGTAACTTTATAATCACAGACTAGACATTAATAAATCTAAAGCTCTGGTAGAATATTCTCAGTGAAATTAGACAATAAATGCTCCCTGAAATACCACGTTCTAATCAATGTTAAATTGAAGTTGCAAGTTTATGATCATGAAGACCATTTATTCTTTAGAGACATGTAATATCTAGTTTTCTCCCATATCATGCTACCTAAGATAGAGTTTGCCTATGAAAGAAAGCCATATAAGAAAAATCTATCTTACATACCCTCATGATGTGGGAAATAACCAATCAAATTGTGTCACTTCTTAATTGTGAATGCAGCATAAACATGGCGCAAATGTACATTTGTCAAATTTCAATAGCTTCAGACTTATGTAAATTGATACAAAACACAGATATTATGACAGAAAAATACTCTTTCATACACATGTATGAAAGAGTCTTATGTTAACATGTTTCAAAGCTTCAATTTTTACCAATAAATGCTACAATACCTTAGTACAGTAAAGCATTAATTCCAATATTCAACTCCCTGATCCAGCTACCAGCACAGTAGTCCAGTGGTTAGGGCAATCACTTCATGCTGGTAGACTGGTGCTAGAATCCACGATTGTAGGATCGAATCCAGGTCAGGTTGAAACCTAAGACTTTAAAATTAGGCAATCTTCTCACTCCCTGATAAGGGCCCAGCAGTACTAGGTTAATAGGAGTAGGACTGGTTAAATTGGCTCGGTGTCAGAATAATGTGACATAGTGAAGTATCATGTCAATGTGTGTGCGTCGTAATATTTCAGCGAGACAACACTATAAAGTCGCCATAAGTGTGCACTGTTGCAAGCATACACATCTCGATGTGACCTATACATGAGTAAAAGGGATGCTAAACCCCAATTAACAAACAAACAAATCCTTGATCAAGCTAAAATATACCAGCCATACATTCATCAGCATCTGTGATGTTAATGTTGAGCATAAAATGGTCATCTGACCCCCCCCCCCGGCATGTTAAATTCTGATAAACTGCTAATTAATGATCAAATCTTACCAGTTTAGAAAAATCTAACACAATTAAGGTTTCAACAATATCTTTCAAAAAAGTTCCAGGTTTAGATATGTATATTAACTGATTGTAGTTTACTCTCACATGTACATCATCATCTTCACAATATGATATCCAACGTAAAGGAACAACTTTCACTTTTTAGTTTATGGTTAAGAAAACGCTTAATTACCCATGATGCAACATTTGTTAATAAACTCTGTTCACTTCTTCTAAGTAAATCTTAACCAACAACAGTCACAATTAACAACTATCAAATCTGTAGAACAATAACACACAATGTACACAGAAATAAAGTGTTATATACATATAATACACTGACGTTTCATTGAATGTTACATAACTATCGTACAACAATACATAGGTAAATATATAAATGTTAGAACATATATACAGACCTTTGATTCAGCCTATAACTATGTACAACAATAAAAAGTTAATCTGTTACTCACCTATATTACAGGGTAATCGTGGAATGTCTCACAGCTTCAGGATAAACAGCATCTGTCTGTACCTACACATACATATATATCAGCATTCATCTTCATCCCAGCAGCAGTATATATACAGTCCTATTGGCACTACAAATAGTCTAAGCTGCAGAGAGAATTTTCTTTCACTTTTGTATAGTCTTTTACTGTAAATCTTTTACATCAAACTGTGACAGCTACATCTCTCTCCTTCTATATCAGCTCCCACTTCAGAATGTTTTAGTGTACATGCAATATTGTAATAGTCTGTGCCAGGGACTCTTTGTGCATGCATGTATACAGTTTCTTTATTTGTATCTTCGCATGTGCATATTTTTTGTCCACATCTTTGTGTGTACAGATTTTTTGTCCATACCTTTGTGTTAACAGATTTTTTGTCCATATCTTTGTGTGTACAGATTTTTTGTCCATATCTTAAAAGTGTGTACAGATTTTTGGTCCATATCTTTGTGTGTACAGATTTTTTGTCAATATCTTTAAATGTATGTATAGATTTTTCGTCCATATCTTAAAAAGTGTGTACAGATTTTTCGTCCATATCTTTGTGTGTACAGATTTTTCGTCCAAATCTTTGTGTGTACAGATTTTTGTCCATATCTTAAAATGTCTGTTACAGATTTCTTTGTTTGTCTATTTTCAATTGGTTGCTATGTCATGGTTTTTGTGTAAGGAAAAATTCAGTTTCTCATAGATTTTGTTCAGTATTACACATGAGTATATATATACAAGAGGTTAACCATTGCAGG
>JAUMGZ010194364.1:0-12983 GCA_032359645.1 Pododesmus macrochisma | reverse complement strand
TTACGTCCACTGAGAGAGATTCTGGTTACGTCCACTGAGAGAGATTCTGGTTACGTCCACTGAGAGAGATTCTGGTTTACCTCCCATGAGAGAGATTCTGGTTATGTCCACTGAGAGAGATTCTGGTTATGTCCACTGAGAGATTCTGGTTAGGTCCACTGAGAGAGCATCTGACTTCCCCTCTAATAGAGCTTCTGATTACCTCCCCTGACAGTGCTTCTGGTTGCCCACCCATGAGAGAGCATCCGACTACCTCCCCTAATAGAGCTTCTGGTTGCCTGCCCTGACAGTGCTTCTGGTTGCCCACCCATGAGAGAGCATCCGACTACCTCCCCTAATAGAGCTTATTACCTCCCCTGAGGGAGCTTCTGGTTGCCTTCCCGAGGGAGCTTCTGGTTGCCTCCCCAGAGAGAGCTTCTGGTTGCCTCCCCTGAGAGAGCTTCTGGTTGCCTCCCTCGAAAGAGTTTCTGGTTACCTCCCTTGAGAAAGCTTCTTGTTGACTCCCCTGAGAGAGCTTCTGATTGCCTTCCTAGAGGGAGCTTCTGGTTGCCTCCCTTGAGGGAGCTTCTGGTAGCCTCCCCAGAGGGAGCTTCTGGTTGCCTCCCTTGAGGGAGCTTCTGGTTGCCTCCCCAGCTGTGATACAGCAACGAATGAACAAATGAGTATCATTTAATAACGGGGAAAAGATAATTGAATATCAATCCTCACTTTATCTTATAATCTCTACTGTAAATCTTAAAATGACCACTCCCTTTCTTTACTTCCTTGATAAACACTTTGTAGATACATGTACATTTAAGTGATGTGCAAAATAAATTAATCACAACGATATTTAAGCCATACATTTTATTTCAATAAAATGACAGACAAACGTACACACTCCAATATGTAAATTATATAGCTAACACATTAACATACAGATATATATAACAGACAATTTTAAACAGTGTTTAAAATCTACATCCTCAACTAAACATTTTCAAAATTCTAGATGGTATGCACAACAATTTGATATAAGATAGCTTAGCTCAGACTGTGCAATTCTTTGTTTTGGAAGAGTCTAAATGTAACTTTAGGTGTATTTTTAAGCAATATAAATCATCCAATATTTGCATTTTTTTTTTTAAAAGTATTAAGTAGTTATTATATTTGATTTTTATTTTCAAACATTCTGCAGCATCAAATAATAAAGAATTCTTTAAGTAGTTGGGAATTGTTGGTCGTATTATTTGCCAATTTATACTAAACCCCCAATAAACCCAAATTAAAACAATGCAATAATACAAGAACAGAAAGTAGGTAAAATTTGAAACTAAAAAAAACCTTTATATTAAAATGTGTCAAATTTATTTTATCATGTTTTCCTTGTATCATCTTTGTGCCGTAATCAAGTTGGTTTTTAGGTGAATCTTGTTTCATATCAAAGCGTTGAAGGAAAACTCAATTAAAACATGATGCTTAAAATATCTCTTTTAAACTTTTGTCGAAAAAAATGAAATGAAAATGAACAATTAAATTGGAAAGAAAAACATATATTTACGTTCATTTTTGTGCAGTTTTATTTGAGAGTCAAGTTTCTGTTTCAACAACTTTGTCCTTCCTATAATAAGTGCAACGGGCAATGTAAGTTTACATTACAATTTTGAAATCTAAAACATCTAGTCATGCTTGAAGTGCAATTGAAAATTGAGAAGCCAAAACAAGATTATGCTTCTTTTTTAAGTAATAATGCTGTTCTATAATTAATTTCTTTTTGTGAAATATACATACATCAATATATTTACAAAGTATAAAACATCAGGTTAACATAAAAGATTATGCGTTCATATTTTTAACAAAAATAACTATTTTAATACGTAAGGTGAATTGATTTGACCTTCAATTTATTGTGCAGCAGTTTTTTTTCTGTTTAACTAAACACATTTTTGTACATGGCGGAAGCTTAAACAGTAACAATTGTTTTTTTTATACAACAAGCACTTTATTGATGCATTATTTATTTAAAACATTTATGACCTAATCATCAAGCATTGGCAAAATTAAAAACATATGGCACAATAAACATCATTTATAATCTATATACTGAAATATTTCTTCAAAAATCTCCATACATTGTGCGTGTATTTTATAAAAGCACTGTAATGCTATTGTGTGACTAAACATAGAATGACCATACGCCTAGGTTGTGCTATTTATACATAAAAACAAACTTCTGATTTTTCATCAATTTCAAAACAATTTATCTGAGCAGTCACTCACAGAGTTATCTCCCTTCAAAATTGAAATGACATTCGTAATATTCGTGATTTAATGTTAGAGAAGTGTAGATTAATGCTTTAATTATTTCACTGTTAATACCTTAAAAATAATAATTAAATCCTCATAAAGTTTGGTTTGTTAAATCAAATATAGAAATTGAAATTCAGAAGAAAAAAGTAACAAAACTAAAGTAAATCAGACGCATACTGGGTATTGCATGTATTGTCAAAGTTGAGTTACTGGAATGTTACATGCCCTATATTTTCGCAAACTAAAAATCAGGAATTTGAACTAAAATATTGTGACACAGCAGATACATGAAAGCATCTTCAGGTTATTTCTGAAGAAATGCTGAAAATTTCCCCAACAAAAAATTAAGCACGAAACAGATACAAAATATAACTGTAAACTAATTACATAGAACGTATATATACATTTATAACTATTCTAAAATAACAAATATAATCTCCAGAGTTCACAATTACACAGACCTTGTATAATGTACTTTCTTTTATGTACAGGTTTATAAAATTTTACGTAAAACATACAATCAATTCAAATTTAAATTGGCTACAATAAAGTCATGAAATATAGGAAGCACAACGCCAAGTGGACCAATATGGACAACTTACCCAAGACCCAACAACACCAGCGTAAGTAAGAGCCGGTTGGTGTCGGACCTTGGGTAGATGTCCGCTTATGGTTTATAAACTATCACCCCAAAATACTACAATGGTACATCCAGCTCATGCACTAGACTAAACCAAAGTGTTCTGAGTAGGGGTAAAAAAATTGACTAATTAAACTCACAACAATACACAAAGAATGACTAGCGAGCAATTGTATGTATGAAATTACAAGTTTATACAAATATTCTATATAATATATGTAACATATAATTTTATTTCATATTTAAAGTTTTCTCGAAAGTTCTCACATATCTCAATTTAATATTCAACCAATAAAGACTTTTAAGTACATGTTATCTTGCTCTTTAAGTAAATCTGGTGTATAGACACATAAATTATCTACAACTAGAAGTATATATCTTAAAAGTAAATAGTTATTAAGTTAAGATGAAGACTAAAACTGATATTCATACTTTAAACTGTAAGATTTTGTGCGTTTTACTTCTTTAGAAATCATCCCGGGAAAAGTTTTTAAATTTAAACTTAACTTGTTCTACATCAGAAGCTTTTTTATAACAATTTGTGTTAAAATATTCCAGAGAAAAAGTTCACATGTCCAAGATGACAATACCTAGTCTAATAGAACTTCATACATGAACTCTATATTGTGATAGGCAACGATCACAGTAAACTGAACAAATGTCAGCATTATAGCTAAGAATTTTGACAAATAATATTTCAGTTGGACAAAATAATTCTATTATGCAGTTCGCGTATAATTCTATGCAGTTGTTGCATAAATGCAAAACAATTAATAAAACCAGTAGACTACCAAATATTGGTTACATTTAATTGGTAGATTTTAAGCCAGATTTTAATCTGCTGGGAAGATTAACCAAGAAATATAAAGTTGAATATACAAATCTTTACACTTTATAAATCAGTCCAACTTCAGAACTGGGCATTATGAAATTACTGATATGTTATCATATTAAAGTACAATGAACACACATTTATCATACAGCGTTATTTATAATATTTAACTTTTTTTAAAGCTTATGATTGATCATCAATTATACAAAGACGTTTTTAAAACTATACTACATTTAATATGTATGTAATAAAATCACGAAAAAAGCACCTTAAAATCTTTGGCAAGACAAACATAATGTCACATAGCTGTGGATTTTGATAGAATTGGTCTCTCTTTCATTCAGTGTGTAATTTGGGGTTTACTGTATATATGCTCAGCATACTTGTACATATCAAAAGTTGTGAACTATTCTAAGGAATCATCTGATGGTATTCAAAATATACAGATTTTAAACAAATAAAAATATTTAATTAAGTATTGTTCATTTTACAAACTAAATGTGTATTCGACTATACTGCCATACCAAAGGGGACATAACTCTGTCAACAAGTGTTGTGTTAAGCCCAGCAGGGGGCACCTCTGTTCCATGTTCAGACCATTGAAGGACTTTAATGAGTTCTAATAACAAAACATACTGTTAGATATAAAGGAAGTCAATTCTTAGTAAAGATACCTACATTGAAATGTAAAATAAGCACAAACCTCAAAATTTGACATGTACATGTAATGTAGGAACCTTCAAAAACACTGGTGCTCTTTTGGAGTCAAATGTAATCTTGGCTTTTCATTGTAACCAATCTTTGTATGATGCTTTAATGTATACATGTAGTGTTGTACAAGTCATGCTTCATCAGAAAGCTTATTTCTGCATTCTTAATTTAAATACTGGTATTCATTGTTTCTAGCCTCGTTACCAACAAAGGTTCGTCAGATGTAAGGTGTGTCAGATGGAAGGTCTTTCTCATTATTAATTCATTTTTAGAGATTTTGTTAAGATTGAGAACTAATCTGTTAGGTAGATATACCACTGCATTGATGTTTTATATCATATAATTATCAAAGGTCGATAACAAATGTTAATTTAATGGTATATTATATAAATATATCAGGGATTTTCCTATTCTTTTTGTTTAACTGGGTCAAGGTTCCAATAGAGTGGGATTTTTTTTCTATTTGCAATGGTCAAATTGGAAAAAAATATTATTTGTGGTATTATATTCTAGTGGAAATGTGGGAAACTGTCACATAAGCTAAGTAATATGACGTATTGTCATAAAACAGAAAGTTGTGTTCCGAAAAAAGAGAAAACTGCGAATTCTGAAAGGATTTCATGGGAATTTAGCATTTCTCTTTTATTTTTTGCTTTAAACTGTGATTTTTTTTGCATTAATTTTGGTTTGGGAAGGGTTCATTAATTTGACCCAAAAATAGACTAGGAAAACCCCTGTATATTTATAATAGGAAATTCATAATATATATTTACAAGTGGTGTTAGTTTAAGTAAAATAAAGAGACTTAATCTCAATTAATATTTAATGTTTATTGGTTTTCTTAGATATTGAAATATCTTGTGAAAAAGTATTACAATAAGATTTCAGATGACCAAGGTAATTCAGCACTACAAAATTCCACTTTAATAGAAGAACTAAGGAAGTCAGATGAAGAATTTTATTGTTTCATTGCTGTTTGAATGATATGGTATGCAGGTTATCATAGACTCGACTATGGTCTTGTATGATGCATACAACATACATTACACAACAGCTCTATTTTACATATTCTACTATTGAGATACATGTAATTCAATCTTGTAAACAGTTAGATATGAGGATCCATAAGTTATGACTTACATATGATTTTACAAGTTTTAAAGTCTCCATATTTATAGAAGTGTTCAACTTGGCCTATTACAGTTATTACTGCATGTTTTATGTAGCTTAAAAGGAAAGTAAACTACAGTGAAATGCGTTGTGGGTTACATCATTTATATTAGTAGTGTACTGTCTGTTTAAGTTACAGTTAAATATGTCACATATCTGTTTAAACTTTGTTCCACTGCATACATACTAGTACTCAGTAAAATTGTTTCACTTTTCAGCGAGGTTTCAGGATTCTAACATTAAGTTTAAATGGCACATTTAATTCTTTACATGCAGTATAATAAAATAAGTATGACATTCCTGAAAGGATTATAAGATATATTTTCACCACTGACAATTCACCGGCAACTGTGACTGACATAAATTTTTCATCAGGGGAATAATAAGCAGTATTCCCCTCTCACAAATGTCATATTTTTATAACAGTAATGTTTTTTTTTTTTTAAATTTGTTATACTTTTCAGGTACCGGTAGGTAGGATCTTGAGCCGTGTTCCAATTGTTTTTTCCTTCTATTTTGTCACTATTGGTTAATTGAAATACAAAATTATATAATTCATTCAAAATTATGTAGCCATCAATCATTTCTGGTATTTTATTCCAACCTGATATTTAGGGATAATAGGATCTGACAAATGAGATATAAATAACAAGAGTTGCCTCCCTTGTAAGATATAAGAAGAATTGGTTTTTATGGTTCTGAGAAAGAAAGTAAATAATTTTGTTCCTACTCTGCAACATCAATGTAAAGTGAAACAGTTTTGATATCTACATAACTACAATGTACATTTACTTACAAGACATGTAAGAATTACTGTCCAAATAAAGACATGTAAGAATTACTGTCCCAATCAAGACATGTAAGAATTACTGTCCAAATCAAGACATGTAAGAATTACTGTCCAAATCAAGACATGTAAGAATTACTGTCCTAATCAAGACATTAAGAATTACTGTCCAAATAAAGGTACCAGTATTACCTTGACAAGAAAACTTATTCTGCACCCATCTCTAACATACCAGTGCCCAATATCTACCCTTTATGATTTTAATTGATCAATTATTCCTTACAGACGAGTTGTTATACCAAAGTGTTAAAGTTTCACTTTTTTTTTTTTAAAACAAAACGTGTTGATTTGATATATTTAAGTAATGCCTTAGTGTCATAGTTCCCATCTTTGAAACATTGTAAACTCTGATTGAGTTTAATATAACTCCACGTGACATGGATCATGTATACAACTGTGTCATATTTTCTTCACATTTAAGCACTCAGATGTAAGTGTCTTCATGATATTTTAAAATAAAATGTTGAGTTTCACAGTATTCTTGATAGGAAGTATAATCTACATGTAACACCACATCATATTCATGATACGTGCATATGTATATATACACTGTACTATCATGTAAAGTTTCCTCTCCGACGTTTCACACCTGAGGTGGAATTCTCTTGACGTCTTCGTGATCTGTGCTGTTGTATGCGTCGGTTTCTCCTCCATCCATGTTTTGCATGAATGCCAGTGGGGTGTGACCTCCCGTCCAACTGTCCACGCTGTCGTCTGGTTTTCGGTCCATGTCGTGAGGGGACCCCCCATGACTGCCTATACTACTCCGGTGAGGCGTGGCCTACAATGTAAAGCGATGTGATTTTTCATAATTTCAAAGTTACATCTTCTCTTGAACGACTAGCAAAAACATTTCAAAATTGTTTTTTCATCTGATCTGAAAGTTACGGAAAATGTCAATTAATTTTAAAATTTCGTGCTATGGAACCTTATCCCCTTCAAAAAAATAAATGGCACCTTCTTTTGGAGAGGAACATACCATTATTGTTTTAATGGGATATATTAAATTGAAAGAGAAACAATCTTAATTAAACAAAACTTCTTACAGATCTGCTAAAATGAACAAATTCTTTCACCAAATTCTAAACCCTGCATGCACGTGAGATGTAAGTATCCATGCTGATTTGTTAACGTGTGAACTTATCACTGGGTTGATTCATGCACAAGAGAAGATGACAATTTGAAATGCTGACACATCACGTCACTTGAAGTGCAGGCAAAAACTCTACAGTGTATTCATACACCAATCATTGTTCCTTAATCTGGGGTTTTAACTTGTACAGTCGTTAAACCAAAGTTCATTGTTTGACCAAACTGGGAGATCATTAGAGTATACATGCTCCCATTCCCTAAACTAATCATACTTCTATATAGGAGCTATCTGCATTGAAGTCTCTTAAGTTTTTATTGTAAGTTTGAAGTGCAAAAACCAGTTAAATTGAATGCAGCCATTAAATATTCTTAGGCCTAATTCAAACTACATGTATGTAGAATTGTACAATTCGTTATATATATTTTAAACATTTGAATATTGATTGATTTCCTTAGTGCTTGTTGGACCTCATAATTATATACTATCAAGTCAATTTGGACTGAACTTTTGTTACTACGAAAAGTGAACTACACAAATAGGGGAGATAACTGGATATCAACATTAATTTCTCAATTAAGTCTTAGTAAAAAATCATGCCACTAATTTTATACAAGATGCATTTTTACAAAAGTTTCTTATTGAGAATTGATGAATTTAGAATTTTTTGTTCGTTTTATATTAAAAGGTATGAGAAATAAAATGTTAATCCTGTTGCTGTCCAAGACTGAATTATCTCAGCTGAGGGATAGCTCGGCTATTGCCTCGTAATTACACACAGGTATATACAGTCCTTCAACTGAGATATTTCAATCTTGCACAGACAGAGGTAAACAATTAAATTATACAACAGTTTGGTCTGACAGTTCGGTCTAACAATTGAACAATTTGATATAACAGTTGAACAGTTTGGTCTAACAATTGAACAGTTTGGTATAACAATTGAACAGTTTGGTCTAACAATCTAACACAGTTGGATGTACAGGAACAGCTTCATAATCTTTCACCTCGGGTTATATACTGACAAGGTTTGTTATTCATGTTAGTTGTTAGATTCAAGAGTCGTAACAGATTAGATGTCAATCAAAACCATGCATTTAGAAAATTAGTTTTGGTGTAAATATGAAGCATACAAGAATAACGTGATTTGGAGATCAGAAAATGAGAGATTTTGTGCATTTTACGCAGATCTGTAAAGTGGATTAGTGAGGTACTGGTAAATGTTACTGTGAAAGAAAATTAAAATCAAATTTTAGACAAAGAAAGGGTAAAAAGTATAAACTTCTGAAAATAAACGAAACAAATTATTAGAGAAAAACACAAAATAAGCAATATTTAGTACAAAAGAGATATGCAGAAATTAGTCTTAAGATAATACAATATACACGGAAAAAGAAAGTAAATACAATATACATGGAAAAAGATAGTAAAACATTAAAAGATGTCAAAACAATAAATAGCTATGTATATATACATATGTATATTGTTGCAGAATTTTAAAAGTGGATATTCTTTTTCAAAATATAGTTTCTGAATGTTTTAATGTTCTTTGACTGCCCTTTGCTTACTCTACAGTTCTGTAAGACAGCTAGTAGTATTTTGCATATTTCTTATACCTGAAGCCATGTTTTTGAATGGTAACATCTATTTCAGAATTAGAGCCTTAAGATAGCATTAATTCCATTCCCAGATGTAAATGAATTAATTTCAACAAAAAAATTATCAATCTTGATTATTAAGCATTTTTTTTTTCAAATAGAAGAGACTTAAATTTACAATTTCATTTATATTGTTGCCAATTTTAAACTTAAGCAAATCATGAAGTCTTTCAAATGCAACTTTTAGAATGCTACATGTTATCAATTCAGACAAGACATGAAAAAGGAATAAAGCAGGGGAAGGATATCCACTTTATGTAGGTAAAATATGTACAAGATTTACATGAAACACACATTTACATATACAATAGAGTTAGTATGTTGTCCAGGATATACACACACAGATAAACGTATAAAGACTTTATTTAGACTTCACATTTTTTCTATAACAAATAACAAATTACTTGGTAGACATTTAATAAATTTATTTTTTGTTTTGTTTGTACATATTTAACAACACAGTCAGTATATATCTGTTAAACTGTAATAAAATTGACATGACCTCCCATAAACAGACATATCAATATTGACGTTAGTCATCTACTTCTAGTCGGGAATATTCTTCTTGCGAACCACTGCCACTGGAGCTGTTGAATTTTGTTCTATTATTCCTTTAAGAACACTAATCTGAATCTGCTACAGTAAGAGTTATCACCCCTGAATGATTCTGCTGGAGGTCAAGCTATCAACCTTTGAATAATCCAGCTACAGTAAGAGTTATCACCCCTGAATGATTCTGCTGGAGGTAAAGCTATCAACCTTGGAAAAATCCTGCTGGTGAAAGAGTTATCACCCCTGAATAACTGTTTCTGAAGTTATCTCCCCAGAAAACTGTTTGTGAAGATATTTCCCCTTGAATAACTGTTTGAGAAGTTATCTCCCCCTGAATAATACTGCTTGAGTTCAAGTAATCAACTTTTGAATAACCCTTGAACAACTCACAGTTAGATGTCTCCCTTGTATGAATATATGTTACTGTAGTTAGTGTTATCACCCCTGAATATCTCAAAATTAATGTTATTTTTTTTTTACTGCTTCATAAAATTGAAGATACTTTTGAGTGTGTTCATTTAATTTGTTAAAAACTATTATGATATTTTACTACTGATCAATATATACAGGGGGTTATTCTATTGTATGTTTGACTCTGTAATTGTCTTTAGTGGGAATGGTCAGCAGCCCAGAAATACTATGGCTATATACATAACTTTGTTTCTACACAATAGTATTTGATTTGTTTAACAACGTCATGGAGATCATTTAAACAGCATTTTTGAAGATTACCAGTACATATATTTCAGCACATAAAAATGATGAAGCAAAGATTTTTAAAAAGCAAATATAATGCAAAAACAGTTAAATAATTCTTGTAAAACATGGCACTGTATTGAATCTAGCAGCATTATTATAATATTAACTTTACATTAAAATGGTATACTTTATAACTATAGCACTATAAATATAGCAGAAAAATAATGCACCGTCATTACCGGAGGAATCACGAAATTTGAACATAAAAACTATATATAATCAATCAATTAAAATATATATATAATCAATGAGTTAAAATCTGTTAATATACAAAACATCCAAATGTCTCTATATAAGTTCAAGATTCAATTAACATTGATGTGTGTTCAGAGGAACACAGAAAGATTTAACATCTAAACAAAATATTTGATCATTTTGTCTAAATAACAAAACAAGAGGCCCATTGGGCTTTAAGGTCCATCTGGTTTGACAGTTTCATAATTTAGTTGGTATTTCATGTGATGATTTTAAAAAGTTCTGCTTTTCTATTCCATTGAGGCAGAGTTGCACCATTTGAAACAAGAGATTCATTGTGTCTTAACATCCATTTGGTTGCAATAGCAACCCCTGTGGTTCTAGCTATATGATTTGAACAAATCTATATCCTTGTTACCAAAAGAGTTTGGCTAAAATTTGTCCAATGGTTTAAAAGGAGAAATTGCAAATGTGAAAAGTTAACAATTTTGCTATGATATTGAACTCTGATCCCAGAATGTTTTATCCACAGTTGACACAATTGCCATGCATTGAACAGACTTGGTTCTTCTTGCCCATAAAATAGTATGTGTGGCTTTAATTTTCTAAGATTTGTTTATGAAATTTTATCCAATTTTCCCCTTTTTGGCCACTAAGGGTGCCCTCTGGAGGAAGAGCCACATCATTTAAACAAACCTAAATTTCTTTTCATAGGAATGATTTTTACCATGTTTCAATGAAATTGATCCAATGCTTTTGGAGTATAAAATGTGAAAAGTTAACAACAGACAACGACACACAGGATTTGTTTAGGAAATGTTCACCCTGACCTTTGGTCCAGATGGACATATTATATTAAAGAACTTAATACAAATGAAAAGTCAATAAAAGCTTAACAACGCAACATACTGTATTCGTTTTAATAAATGCCAGGTCTCTAAAATTTAACGCCATAACCTACTTTGACGCCAAAAATAGTGACTTTTACCTCCCTCCAGTGGATTTTGACAAAATATAATTGTCCCCCATCCCCCAACACAGCAAGAACATCAAAATTAACAGATCATCATCGTTACCTAGAAATCATCTTTCTCACACTTAATCGTATCTTCAAGGCTCCAATTTTCCAACATGATTTGACAGAGCCCTTCCGGAACTGTCCCTTCTTTACTTTAACAGCAATATCGCTGTAATTGTTGCCAGGCTGTGAAACCTCATTTTTATGGCTTGTTTCCAATAATCATCCAGGCCCCACTTTTAATTTTTACTCTGTTCTATTAATCGCCCAGGCTTTTATTAGAACAAATACGATATATTGTCTTTATGTGTACATACCAAGCTTTAACATTTTATGAAATCAAAATATGGAAATAAATGATCAATATATCTACTTAATATTCAACATACCATGTCTTTCTTTCGTAAAGATAGCACTAACTTTCTTTTGAAGACAACATGTAACTATGACAACAAATATGGGTAATGCTTAGGACTTATCAATGCTGATGTAACTGTGAAGAATATATATATTTATTTGTTCTTTCTCGATCTATGTACAAACTTACATATGACCCAATTGTGGCCTCACAAATGTAAATACCGTTTATGTCCAGTCGAAAAATTAGTATTTATTTCAGAACCAGATACTCACATTAGAATTTCCCCCAAAAACTGAACCCTATTACTCCCTTTTATAACGTTAATTTACATTTAAAAATATAAATAAACTTAAACTAATTAAAGTCTGTTTGAAAATTGCCAAGTGAAGGCCTTACTACTAATATTCTATCATGTTCCCTTCCCGATGCAACTGTTTTCCTACAGCGTTGTCTGGAGAGGTATACAGCCTGAGTCAGTAGTCCATGACACTTACCTCTACAGACAACTTACTTCTACAGCGTTGTCTGGAGAGGTATAAAGCCTGAGCCAGTAGTCGAAGGCATTTTACCTCTACAGACAACTTACTTCTACAGCGTTGTCTGGAGAGGTATAAAGCCCGAGTCAGTAGTCGATGGCATTTTACCTCTACAGACAACTTACTTCTACAGTGTTGTCTGGAGAGGTATACAGCCTGAGTCAGTAACCGATGGCATTTTACCTTTACAGACAACTTACTTCTACAGCGTTGTCTGGAGAGGTATAATGCCTGAGTCAGTAGTCCATGGCACTTTACCTCTACAGACAACTTACTTCTACAGCGTTGTCTGGAGAGGTATAATGCCTGAGTCATTAGTCGAAGG